>DWGJ01004542.1:0-11488 GCA_018246895.1 Aspitha aspitha aspitha | reverse complement strand
TTATTATTGAAAAATATTAGCGTTCTGCACTTCTCCTACACATAAACTATAAGTGTGCCAAATTTCATACTCCTTCACGTATTAATATATAGATTATGCAAACGAGCAAGAAGCAAGCAGTCAGAGGTCGCCATGTCTATGTCTAGATCTTCCGACTCTACCATTCCCACTCGCCTTATAAATCTGTTCCTTGATTCTGCTATTTATTTTTCTAAGTGACAAAATTACCGATACATGCGTTGCTTAATCCTAGTCACTACATCGTCAACGCCACATCGAGTCCGTCATCGTTATTACGAGTTGCGTACGTACTTTTGAGTTAAGTACAAGACTTGCATGTTTTTGTGTGTAAAAAGACATTTCGCGTGTCGTGCTCAAAATGTAGCGTGTTGCACGACAAGTTTTAGATTTTAGTCAGCTAGTATTATGACAAATGTACTTTGGTAACGCTAAAGTACACCATTTTATTATGAGCTAGGTAATTTATGTAGGTACTTTGTATTATACGATGTATTGTGAAGTTTTCGCATTACGACAAATATATGCCAGCCATATGCCATAAGCCATTCATACATTTGTTATATGACATACATAATTGAAGATTTATTAACTTATTTAAATGCATTTCTTTAAAATAGATATAATAATAGACTGCCTTTAAGATATGGATTCTGAAGAATGACGAAATACTATAGTGATGTGATGTACATATAGACGTATGCACCTATGCATCGTTTAAAAGTACATTTAATGATAATTTAAAAACACATTTCTTTATCTATTTTAAGGTAACTACTTCAATTAATTCTCATAACAATCTTCGTTTTATAAAATACAGAACATTCGATTAATAAGTTAATGAAACAGAGAGAGGTATACAAACGAATATTATCACTTTATTTTAACAGCACCTCTACACTTAAACGTATAATACGCCGCACCAACATTGGTACAAAGGTATTCACTTATTGATAATTCAACTAAGTAAACTATAATATATTTTAATATATTTTCCTCCTAATTATAATATATTTTCATTGGCTGTCAAAAAGTAAAGACAATTATGTAAAATGGGTAAATCCTGAACATTATAAATCTCGTTAACTATAACAATAAACTCATTGCTTACAAGGTATTACGAAGGTAAAGATAAAATTTACCGCCCTGAATTCGATTCAGAAAAGTTTAATGAAATTGAATAAATGGTTGAGAAAACTTACTTTCCATAATATTTATGAACAAAGACGAAAATCTTTCAATCTTTACGACCTCCAACTGAAATAACATTGGGGAGAGGAAACGTGAAGTCGAAAAGTAATAAATTTATTTTCAGAAATGCCTTCGTTTGTGTCCGATTTACTGTAAGTACTTACTTAGATTTCTCTTCGTTCTATATTCTTGTTAAAAAGATCTGACAGATGTAAATCAATTGAATGACCTACCTACCTACCAACATGAAATTTATGTACATTTTCTGAGACATCGAAGTCTGCCGAATTACATTCGGTCAAAGTAGCAGACTGTCTCGTTCTGCAATACAGAAAAACTATTAGAATAAGTATTGTAATAATTTGCCTTGTTGGTCTGAACGGTGTGGAATCCGGTCCACGTGTATACCAGAGGCGACTATTAATGAATAATGAATAATTATCAGTACGAACGAATCCGCGATAATATTACTAACTAGCGGCCCGCCCCGGCTTCGCATGGGCATAAAACAGTACTTCTCCACTATTTATGGATGTAGGAGCTTAAAAAATGGAGTAACTTTTCCCGTTTTCCTAACATTTTCCTTCACTGCTCTGCTCCTATTGATTGTAGCGTGATGAAAAGTATACTATAACCAGCTCAGGAATATGAAAAAAATTGTAACAAGTTTCGTTAAAATCCGTCAAGTAGTTTTTGTTTCTATAACGGTTATACAGACATACAGAATTGACCTTTCTCTACAGATTTATTATAAGTGTAGAATAGAAGATAGATGACTGCAGAAGGGACAGATGCCCAAAAGGGACGTAAAAATGTTACAACTACTAGCACAGAGTAAATACATACAGATGATTGGCTTGAGTTATTGTAACCTTAGTCCGCAGAAACAAGCGTGTGTGTACGTTAATAGCGTTAATTAACCTGTGATTAGCAAGCGCAGTGACGTGTTACGACAACCGGTACGCGCGGCCGTCGTTACACCGAATATAGCATGTTTTAAATAGCCACCGTATAAAACTTTATTACTACATCCAGTGAGATAAGGAGTTAATGAAGCTCATGAACTCATTTTAAAACGTGAACCATTGTTCGAATTAAAATTTGAAATGTGCTGTTTGTAAATTGTTGTGCAAGAGCTGGTTAGTTGTCAATACGTTGCAAGCTTTCGAACGAACGAAGTTACGAAGACTTAAGATACTATTCACATTTATACATATAGATAAATCGTACACTCAGAAACATAATACATATTGATGCTTATCACACAAATATTTGCATTAAGCGGGAATCGAATCCACAACGCCCGCTCAGAAGCCAGGTTTACTAAGCAGTCAACCAAAGGGCCAGCTAATAATACAGCTGACATACCGCTATTAAGTGCTTATAAATATCCGTTAGTCAGTTATGAACCTCTCTTAATAATAGCTCTTTGAAATACCAAGTGACTCATTTTATCTGAAACCTTTAGAATTTCACTTGGCATTTACCACATCTAGTAATAACGGCCCCGAAGCCTTTACCCTCGCAATTATGAGGGTTGCTCAAAGGTTTATAACGTTTTAAAATTTCGCCCTTTGCCAACCTTTAAAATGATCCGACCCAGATCTGTACAGATATAGCCTACCCAGCCTAACTTAACCTTACTTCGATTCCAATTTAAGCTTAATCGTTAGCAAAAACTGAAGCCTATTCAACAAAGCATGCAACGTATTTTTATGTATATCAGCACTATATCTCACCTCGGTACCGATGAAGTATGTATAAACAAGGTTATGTCAAGGCAAAAGTAATTTATTTTCGAATTGAGAACGCCTAGACATTCTAGGACTTTTTTAACTTAATTTAAATCTGGCATGGAATGCATTATTTCCATGGTTGGTTTGTATAAAGTACTTTAACACTGTGTATGAATCATAGTGTACCACGCTTCCCTATTTCGGGATAAAACATAATGTAGGTATTTTATTTATTTTGAAAGAGATAATCTTTAATCGGTACCACTTTGACCGTTTCTGGGTACGTATCATTTCGTACTAAAAATTGGTTACGACGTAACTGGTGTATTTATAAAATATTCGCAACAACATGATCGTTGAAACACGTACTCAGTTTATTTAAGGAGAAATACTGAATATTCCCGTCACTCGCCTCTTAAGGTAGACGTGTCTTGAATCCATATTAATATTATAATTCCTACAGTAAATCTGTCTTCTTCTGTCTAAAATTAGGTTTTAAAAAGCTTTGTCTCTTAATAAAGACATGCTTTTATGTTTCATTAACATTTTGTAACTAAACCATTATGAAACGTGCTGTCTGCTGCTTTTCGCTAAATTCGTACAACTTTACACTCGCAACAACAAAACGTCACATACATATATCATTCCCGACCATATGTGTGTGACATTGTTTGACCACGGTTAAAATAAAATGACCGTTGAAACACGGATGTTACTTATCTAAGCCGCTATGTTCACGTTTGCGTTGAACATGTTGCAACCGGACGTGTTATACGGAGAAGAGTAAAATTTTTATATGTATAATCAGCCTTGTATGGCTACTAATTAATTTTTACAAGCTAAACCGGGTCACGGTGACACGTGTTTAATATTTTTCATTTTGTTTAATATTATTTTTTTCGTGGCGGGTAACTTTCTTTTCCATTTCTACTCTGTATTCAGCCAGCAGTTTTTATTGCGATAGGTTGGTTAATTTTTTTATTTATAAATAGTTTATATTTTATGATTATCTCATAAATATCTCTAATCCATATAAAAATCCCATGTCACGATGTTCGTTTGCGATAATCTCTGAAACCACTTAACCGATTTCAATGAAATGTTGTAAATATCTATTGTTTGGTCCAACTTAAAAGATCAGATTTTTTTATCTCGATTGACAATCTAATTTTTTGTAGCAAAATCAATGTTTTCTTATAGGACAACACTTAGTCGGACAAACATCATGGTACGGGATTTTGGCATATTTATATGATTTAACATGTAACCATGGCAACGCGTGGTCAAGTCTACTAGTAGGTATTTACGGAAGCCCCGAACACAGTAATTTACTTCGTTAAATCTTTCACTGAGAAAAAAGTAACACAATTTGAGCCGAGGACAGTTCGACAAGCATTGGAATTCTTTGTAACTACATGCAAATTAAAGGCTGGCGTCGTAACAAATGAGTCGCTGCAAAATTACGTAGAAATAGGCAACGAAGGAGAAATGACGTTAAGTACCGCAATTTGAACCACAATTAGATTAATGGTATCTCTTTGACTGTGTGTACTAACCTATTTATATTACGCTACCGGCAGCCGTCCTTAACTATTTCAAGCAAGCTTCAAGATCGTTAAGCTTTTTGATATTTATAGAAGATTATTATTATAGATGGATTAAAATAGAAAAAAAATTCTACGATCTATTTTTTATTAGGAGTATATTTGTACCATTTTATTACCAGTAGAAAAGGCGAGTCCAGTGGAAATCCATATTCTCTGCCTACCCCTCTGCAAAATAGACGTGACACTAATGTACTATTTATCTCAGGTTCATTGATATAATTCTAGATTAATTTTCATACTGTTTTTGAGTATTATTTGATTGGATTGTAATGTAAATAATCGGATAACATTTTGCTATTTGTTAATAATTGCGTGATATATAAAGGAGGTTTATAACATAACATTATGAAATAACATCTCCGCGTTATTTCGTAAACTGTAACATTAAAGGGATAATGCAGTATAAACAATCAACCTTCCGAACGGCGGGCGGCCACGGGTGACCTGTTCCGGGGGTGGCCTGCCTCGTATAAAACCAATATTGTTTTATTTGCTACACGTTTTCGCTTTTGCAATACATCCATCGGATAATTAATGTTGATCAGATTTTCATGAATTAGGTTTTTTATATGTAACACGTTTGTTTTCTTTGGTGACAAGACTGAATGTTCTATAAATTGAACAAGTATCGCTAAACTCTAAATGAAATTAAAGTGTGGTATGAATAAAAGAAAAAAAAGCGAAAAATAAATTTTGCTTATTCGCAATGAACTCCAACACTAATGCAAGTACTACACGAATAAGTTACTGATACCTATACTATAGTTGATTGTTTTTTGTCAATTTAGTACGAATAGTCATTTTTCATCTGTATTCAATTAGTAAGTCAGTCGTTAGAAACAGGACAGTCAGTTATTGCGAAGGAAAACATCCGTGTATTTGCTTTTCCGGTATAAGTAATGGAAATACGCGAACGGAATATTAACACAGTCGAAAGAAAACAAAATAATTTATTTCCACAGAATAAATGTGAGTAGACACAATAATTCTACAAAGAAATTTGGATAGAACTAATTATCTGTTTAGCAATGTTTTCTAACATGACATGTAAGTTTTGTTTTCACCGTTAAATGTTAAATTAAAATGAACTAATTTTTATGCGTATTAGGCCACTATCTGTTGAAAAACAAGACTCTGTCTTACTACTGAAAGTAAGATAAGAAATCAACTTGAATTATTAACGTTGATACGAATATGTTGCGCGAAATTAAGAAATAGTTACCAACTTAATAACCATTAATATAAGTATTATAATGGAGAAGTGAAGATTTTAAGGATATACTTATGTATAAGTTTTTCAATACAAAACAAATGTCACTTAAATATGTGTCCCATAACCACTAATTCAGCAGTCAAGGTTATTGACCTTTGAAGTAACAAGCTTGTGTTGTCTCATAACAAACGCATAAATTCGAAATCTCTTTGCTACATGGAAGCATAACTTGAACAAAACATGATTTCCGGTCACTGCTTGGGTTCAGCTGACCTATTTAAAGGGCGCCGCTTTTTATACAGAACGCCGTTTTCACTAACTACCCGGTAAAAGAGAGGCACCTGTTGGAAAGCACAAAGTATGTGTACATTGTGTATGAACTTTCACTTCTCCATGTACTAGGCATTAAAAACTTTTTTAGAATTGTGAAATAAAGAAACGAATAAAAAAATCGATATTCTGCATTTCAATCGACCACTAACTCATTACTAACCACTTGTCGCAATCAATTTTTTTCCGAATAAGTCAGAGTAAGTCAGTTATTTCTTATGTCAATTGCCTTAACGCGCGTGAACGGTCAACTTGATGTTTAATTAAGGGACCAATTCATTTACGAGTGACCTCAGTTAATTTGGTGCCTTGGATAAATATATGAGGTCGGCTAACATACTCAAATTCTCAGTATCCAATCATCACTTCGTTCGGTTTGTAATGTAAAAATGAAAATTATATATGTATTAAAGATCTACGTAAATTCTCCGGGTAAATGCAATCTTTATTCATGGGGTAATAAAACGTAAATATTCCAAATTAACATATTCACCCCATATTACATAACTCCATAACGCACGGTACCTCCGAGATCACTTGGTATAAGTATAAAATAGAATGTAAAAAAGTGTTTAAACATTGGAAACATTTTATGGATAAGAGTAGAAATGTGATTGGAAAATTAAACTATAATTCTTTTAATTACTATTATTCCTTTCTACTATTATTTCCTTTCACAAGATATCTCTTTCTTTAGCATGCCAGTCTTTCAAACTACCGGTTCAATCTAAATGTAGGGCTGGATTTTCTAATAATTTATTGGTAAAGAAATAGTTATATTTATATGTATAAACCTATCACAAGGTAGGTTCAGTTTTTTAAAACCTTTTATCATTGGCCAATACATATATGATTATGATGTAATCTAGATTTGTTTTATAAAATAATGCATTTTTAAAAAATTCAACCTCATGATGCTAACAGCTGAATCTTTTAGTAGAATAATGACACGACAAGCGAGGTCGCACTCAGAAAGTTTGTCGTATAAAAAATGCTATTACTTCCTCCGGTGGATATGGTAATTTCTGCCCTTAAAGTACACTCAAAAAACGAATGGAGATATAATAGAAATATTCGTGCACGTTATTCAGTATTACGCCAGCCTAATTTCAACTTTAAGGGAGCGACAAAACATAGCAATTTTACATACTTTTCATCATTTATACACGTTTTACATTTTTGCTGTTATAAATTTCTTATGTTCACTTATTAATTCTATATCTATGTATTCATTTGTTTATTATAGGTTCTAACTAATTTACGGATATTATTCAGAAGGCAGTTGCTAGGAATTACTGTTAGGCGCGTAATACTAAGGCAGTGTTTCAGGCAAGGCGTTTAGTAGGTACTTTTCCATTGCCGTGTGTATTTTACGATCGAAAGTTTCGTGAACTCAAGAGAAGGGAATTTTTTAGGACTCAAACTAGATGTAATAGTCGCGGGATGTGGGACTTTTTATAATAAATTTATTGTAGAAAGGACCTTCTTTATTTATCACTTAGCAAATGTTATAATAGTAGAGCGAGGAACGAATAGTAAAATGTTGATTGTGCTACAGTTTTGTTCCTGGACCTATCTGTATCAGATCTGATTCCGTTGCATTTTCCTTCTTTATTCTTGACTAATCTTTTAAGGCAGTCTTTCATTACGTAATATGAATAATACGTATATACATTGCACCTCAGTTAAGTATGTCAGATGGGATCGTACATTAAGTTTAGTGCGCTGCAATTAGTGAAAAAGCAATCAGTGTGCAAATGCATCTGGGTCGAAGTTGCACTTTCGGTGCGCTAATGAGCGAGATGTATTTGAAGCTAGTGATGGCGTAAAAACGTATTATAGATGTATTTTTTAAATTGCACAAGTAATTTTTAACTATCCATATATAACTTATAAGCATACCTATAGCAGAGCTCTATTTAAAATTTATAAATATATAAATTTTATTAAATTTATAAATATTTATAAATAAATTATAATTATAAATTTCAATACAGTTACACCAAAATTCCATATTGTGTCCAAAAATCCATCAGGGGCCCACTGAATATATTATGAGTAAATTAATTCTGCATGATTGTTTTCTTATAATAGTTTTTTCGAAATAAATTATCGGTACATCAAAGTAGTGTAGTAGTAACAATACAATACAAATAATATACAGCCAGTAAAGGCGGTCTTAATTTTTATCAATAAATACAAAATAGAAGATAGAAAAAAGTCTAGGTGTGATAAATTGTAAGTTAAAACAGCCTAATAAATAAGTATATGTATGTACATTTACGCGTTTTATATAAGGTTACGGTAATCAGGGTCAACAACTTGTCGCGGCGGCTACGTACGGCTTCAGGCACGAAGAAGATAGCATGTGTAATTCAAGAAATTACTCTACTTATACAGATTTGTCTTCGCGTGGTCAAACTAAGTCGCATTATATGCTTTTATTGATGTCCTGTGTGTGATTCCTCTTGATGTAGGTACTCGTGATAGGCAATTAATCTAACTACTGGCCTTGGTACAAGCATGTTCAATTTCCTTCAAATAATAAATAAATAATTAAATTTAAAAGTGCTATACAGTATGTATATAGGTTTATCAGCTGTCCGGTTACCATAACACTGGCTTTTATTTACCTAAATTGGAATCAGATAGCCGCGTGAGGAATAGTCTCAATTATTACTTTTACTTTTACCTTCCTGCGCGTAATTAAGAAGAGATGAAGAACGTGGAAAAGGGTATTTGCCGTTCAGTGCTTTCAGCTTACCTTGTAAGGACAGCTTACCTTAGTGTTATGGCATAAAAAGAATTATTATCGACTTCATTCTAATGTCACTTGTTCGCAAATTACCTAGCCACAACGGTTGTCCGTTTCAATCAGTATTCTTGGCCTCGCCGAGGAAACGACCCCAATAGCTCGTGTTTGTTAGCGCACTGATTACACATTCCGGCTTGCCCGATCGCATTGTCATCTGCGACCCAAATAACCTGCTGGGCTACTGGCCCACATACGTTCATATTGAATACTCTACAGCGGCTACTTTGAATCGTTTATAGATGCATCCGTGTAGGCTCTAACAAAAAATTAATTTTGACTTGTATTTAATAGAGTTAGCTAGTGGTAGACGTATGATATAATTATTATTAAAAATTGGAGTAAAACGTTATTCAGCTCTCTGGTTTCCATAAAGCATGCTATGTTTCAATTTCGAATGGTAATAGGTACGAAAATCGATAGTTGAAAATCGATTGGTAATTTGTGATATTCCAATTTTCAATGCTAATACATAATTTGAAATCTAAAGTTTCCTGAATGAATTCAAACACGTCTTTGACATCGCAAATAATGTTATATTAGATAAAACCCTTTTCAATAACGATCTGAACAACGAACTTTCCATTGAAGAAGTTGTGTCTATTCAAACTTGCGCAGTAATTGCTCGGTACAGTGTTGTTAATATCGTAGTTAGTACATAGTTCGCGGTAACTGACTTACTAATGTAACAAAAGTTAACCACAATTGAAACAGTTCAGCAAATTCAATACCAAGTTACTTGCAGTTATGTAGGTATGTTAGGTCAATTACACCAATATACAATATACAAAACCAGATTTAAGTGGTCATTAGAGATAAATTTATAATTAATCGACAAAAGTTTATGGGATCAATGATTTAAGTGCTGTGCAAAAAATTAAGTTAAATCGTAGAAAATGTTTTTTTCTTAGTACCTATAAAGTATATATCAATGCGATAAATAAAACAACCAAGCGATTGTATGTAGACTACCAACTTTGTTCACAACTGTCCCTTTCAAAGAAGAAACCATTATGATTTGACAGCACGCATACGCCGTTTGAGTGCTTGGAATAGCTGAGTCGTCACCTGACAATAAAACCCTCATCAAGATCTGCCAACGCTTTCTCTAAATAGAAGCCCTTATGAATTTTATGTTACCATTGGAAAATAGATGCAGATGGAAAATAGAAGGGTAAATGATATCCAAACATGTTAGCCATTGTTGAAGAGCGGGTTAATTTATACCAATACCAAAAGGTATAAGATCCAGGATGGCATAGTATTATAAAGTCCTACTCTTCGTAAAATCCCAGGAATCTAAACGCGCGCTGAATAGTTAAAAGTTTTACTTTGTAGCAACAGGAAGTGTTTTGAGCTCAGCAAATGATAGTTTCCAAGTTTAAAGCGGGAACTACAGAATAACCCAGCTGGAAATATTTAAATGTTACTGCTGTTTGACTTTTAGCTTAAACAGCTGACCTGCACGGTGTTCGTCCAGGGGTTATATTGCCGTTTACGTTGGTTTTTGTTAAGATTACGCTGAAATTACGCATCCTGTATTTGTAGGCTTGACGTATGCATAAAAGCGATCTTTAAAAATAGACCATTTGCTGAGGAAGTTAACTTTAAAGAATATTTATATTGTCCATTAATTTCCAAAGCAATATTAATAAGGAATACGCAGATAATAATTTAATATTTAAGGTAAGAAATGATCGATATCATATATAGAAATGTGCAACCAATCCCAAGTACGAAAACTTTCTGTCTCATATTATCATAGATATATAAATATGTAATGGAAGAATCGGTACGCTTAACCACAGAAACTACGAGTACATAGGTACTGGAACATATAGTGAGGACTTAAATTAAACACTTCTTTGGCCAAAAGCATATCCAAGGGCTAAAGAACAGCGTTTTTCACAGTATCGAAATAATTTAATAACAGACTTCCATCGTTTCCATAATGCGTAACACGAACAGTTTGCTAAACAAAAATCAGAATTCAATATAAATACACCCCGGTCGCCATTATTGTCGGATCGTAAAAGGGAATTGGAATGTCGACGGTTTATTGATGACGCCAATCGCTCATCGAGGATATCCAATTTCGACGTCGGAAGTGCCGAGTAACTTTTCAATATCGCCCCAGTAGTAATAATCGTGTCAGGTAACGTTTATTGGTACTAATAGAGATGTTATACGTGAAATGAGCAATTGTCAAAAAAGGAACACCATCTTGAATTTTTTTTCTGTGGACCATGAGAATTCGATCTGTATTTTCAAAAATGGTATAAATTTCTACATACAGTGGTTTCTACATTATCACTAAATTGGTATATAGGGTAAGATTTAATTGAGATTACAAAATATAAATATATATATGTAGTAGAAATTTATATGAGCAGGTCGAAGCAAAGCATTCCCTATTAAGCCTTTTCCGTCTAGAGAAGCAATTGGGAGGTTGGATTGGTCCAAATTTTTGGTGAAACTTCGTTATTTCGTTCATTTCTACTATGGCCTGAGGGGCGCACAAAGCCGAAGTACGATGACTAAAACATGACCTTCATTGAGTGTATGTATATACCTTATAATG
>DWGJ01004541.1:0-11488 GCA_018246895.1 Aspitha aspitha aspitha | reverse complement strand
GATTTTGATGCGTTTTTATTTAATGGGTAGAGTGATTGAAGAGGAAGGTTTATATGTAAAATAACATTTATTAATTACTGGAGAAATACTGTTCTATACCCGTGCGAAGCCGGGGCGGGCCGCTAGTATTATATAGGTACCTATAACTTAGTTATGTCAGTCAGTATAAAACAAAACTATGCTATACTACTCCACATATAGACGTTATTTTAAACCAAAACATTGACAATGACTGAGATAATTGCATGAAAAAGTTTACAAAAGGCAAAAAAGAATTGCCCCAGTTTTGTAACTAAACGTAGCAAAGAATACCCTTAGTAACGTCACGCCAAAGATATTAAAGTAACATTTTCTCATTAAGGTCTGAAACAGCTATTAAAAGGCTATTAGCTGCTTAGAACACTAGCATTTTTAGAATTCTGTGAAAGTAAACTCGAAAGTGTATTATAGGGTACATTAAAAGCGAATCAAGTAAAAAAACTTGAAAGTAATTTATGCCGCTATAAATATCGTATTTTACAACAGAATTACTGGAAGGAAGGCTTACGAGATCAGTATTAACATTGCACTTCGTTAATACTGATCTATACAGCAAAAGGTTTTTTTTAGAAAAAACTACTACGCAAATAATGTAACGTGCCCCATGATGGTAAATGTAAATAATACATGTTGTGTATAGTAATTATTATTTAATATGACAACTTAATAAAACACTCATAAACAATGCGTAACAAATCAAAATAGCGTCTTAGTGAACAAATAAAGGTTCTTTTTATTACAGTATTTTTTATTATAGTTGTTTCTTCAACAATAACGACTGTTGTAACTGTATTGAGCCTTGCAATAATTCTTCACTACATAATATGTAGTATAAAACAAAGTCGCTTTCTCTGTCCCTATATATATGCCTCTGACCCTATGTCTCTATGTATCCTTAAATCTTTAAAAATACGCAACGGATTTTCATGCGGTTTTTTTAATGCATAGAGTGATTATATGCAAAATAACATCCATTAAATAGTGGAGAAACCCGTGCGAAGCCGGGGCGGGCCGCTAGTAAGCTATAAAGACTATTTACTATATTATAAGAGACTATAAAGTTATAAAAGAAATTGTTCATAAACAGTAGCATAATTATAGTGAGCCAAAATTATCATTTTTATCAAGAATTCATCAACTACAATTAGCATATTTTATAGATAAACGGAACGATAAATTAATTTAATGTCCACTAAATAAGATGTCAGTATAAAAAGTCGAGAAAACTTCAGGTGAAAAGGAAAAGCAAATTATCCCCGATGTTACCGGCTTCCTGCCACTTTCATTCTTTTTTTATTGCCTTCTTAAGTACGTTTCCTTATCCGAATTTACTTTTTTAATTGCAACCTACCGCTTAGCGGAGAGCCGTTTAAAAATTCACTATAGTCATTATTTTCTTCCTGCGAGATGCTTCGTTGCGGTATACTATTAATAATTTACCATCCGCTTCTAAGAGAGCTTGATTTTAAAAGAGTCGTTAACTACTTAAAAACAAGGAACAATTTTCTTTATTTTTATCCTTTTGCCATACCAATTTGTTTTCCCCTCTGTCTTCTCATCTACATAGATAAAATCAACCGTATCATCGTAGCAATACAGCCATCGGAATTACATACATTACATACATTTCCGACGTATTAATTAATCTTTACCAAAAGGTTCACCCCTATTCGGGTTTTCACTTTACAAGGAATGCATAAATGTGTACGAAAATTGGTCATAATTTTTTGGCTAAAATAAATAAACAGGCATAAACACCTAGCCATTTGATTGTTGAATTATTCATGATGTCTCACACGAGCCCACCTGCGCTTGGGTTCAGGGGAGAACTCTTCAAGTACAACTCGTATCATTGCTTGGGGGAACATAACGAAATGGGCAAGCGGTTCGCCTCGCTTAAGGATATAAATATAAAAAAATATCCGAACTTATTACCATCCCTTCTCAAAAGCGGTTAAAAAGCGTCATTAGAAAAATAAGGGGGAATATTTTTATTGAAACATATCCGTGAGTTATGAAACCTATTTTATAACCACAATAAAAAAATATTTGTAGACACTTTGAATAGAAAAAAACATGACATTTCGGTAAATTGACATTTCGAACATTATGTTAAAGTAATGTATTATGTAAAAGAACAATGTTAAAATGGCAACAGTGTACAATCTTTTGCAGTGCGCTGAAGATTTTTACGCTGACTTACAAGAACGTGCAGATTTAAGCGAGAGGCGTCGGCGCGAGCGATTTCTCGCAGATTTATTATTGCAGCGCATGACGCGAGGATATTTGATCAGGAAACACGTAGCTTGGCTGTCGAAGAATGCTACTACAATACAGTGCGCCTTTAGAATACATAGAGCTCGCAAAGCCTATCGGTCGGCTCTCAGACGTGCTGTTCGGAATAAGCATCACAGACATTACGCGCGGGCTGCCAAAAGGATACAGGTGAATATACATACATTTTGTATTTTTGAACTTTGTTAATACATAGTATATGAATTTAATAGAGCAAGTCTATACGCAGATTGGAAGAAGCTCAATCGTAATAATCTAAGTAATGTTGGATCTTAGAGTGCTTTTGAACTAAAATTTCAGGCTCTTTGGCACGGGCATTACTCGAGACGTACAAAGTTCTGTTATCGCTCCTATCGCAAGTGGCTTGCCATAATCAAAGAGCGCGGTGAAAGGCGAGCGGCGGAAGCTGCTGAATTTGGAATCAGAAGTCGGGCAGATGACTTAAGAATCTTAGAAGAGGAAGCTCGAAAGTGGCTTGCGTTTGTGGTATTTAAACTACACCATCTGCTCAGAACGTATGTATGCTCAGGGGTGTATTCAGAACCAGCTACAACAGAATTATCTGAGTTCGAGAAGCTTCTCAAATCAATCCATTACACTGAGTATATGAAGCGGTTGAAACGAAAATACGAAGAATTTGTCAGGAAACATCGGCCTAGATTTTCTAATAAAAGACTCTTTCCAATTATAGGAAATGGTGAAGATTACTGGTATCTATCGTTACCCGAAATGTATGATCTCACGTTGCCAATGCAAAAAGAAAGAAATACACGACATTTAGCAACACACCATGGACCTCAACATAAAAAACCTTTTTTGTGGAGAAAAGTTAAACCAGCAAAAGAATACAGCGGTCCGTTTATGTTACCACGCTCACCCGCTCCTTCAACTCCACCCCCACCAGCGCCAACGCCCAATTTGGTTTCTAGTACTCGCCCCCAAAAGGATCCTAGGTTTCATCTTTACCTAAAACATTACACACCTCAACCCGATCTGTTCGATTATGTCGATTATCACATCAACGTTCTCTTATCAAGGAAATGTTCAATCGAGAACATAGGCATGGAATAAGATTACTATTTTTTTCATCTCAATACTAAGCTTCTCCAAGTACTTTCCAATTCATATTTCTATTGATAACTTGACAATGGTTTGTTTGGGAACACTTGGTTATAAACGTGTTGGGTATTTTTTTTCTTTTTCTTGTTCGGAAATCCGTAATCAGGCTGGTGAGTTTGGAAGGGTCGTCCGGATGTTGCGAGCCGCGAAGCTTTTGTTGTTTCGCTTTTGTTGTTCCGAATTTTACACTTGTAATTTATTCGAGGAAACGCCTTGGTGAGAAAGAAATTACATTAAACTCTCCAAGGTAAATGTGTTTTGTAAATTAACATCTCGAATAAGTATGGTATCGTATAGCTTTTTTCGTATTTTATCTTGGTTGAAAATTATTTGAGCGGTTGTAACCTTGAATTTAAAAGAAAGTAAGAAAATATAAATAGTTGTGTTATTAATATGTACGGATATAACTGAACCCCAAAATATAGACACAAAGCCATAAACGTACCTATGTGTCAGATATAGACTCGAAAGCTCAAATTAGGATAATTTAGAATTTGTGATGTATACGTAACGAAAATCTACTGGATCAATATGTGGTAGGTATGGTAAGTAAAAGGCAAAGGAATTTTTATCTATATTTATTATTATCATAAATAATGCTTTTTCGTTTTGTTGTTGGATACAAGTCCCCTTCAGTAAGGTGTAGACGAATAGAAATTATAGTATAGAGAATGTTACAAAATATTCTATGCCTAATTTGGGCCCTAAATCTTATTAACGTAGAATTTTCATTTATTCAATTACTAAGGCACTGTATATATATTTTATATTTATTCCTAAAAGTATTAAATAACATTATCATAAAAGTACTTGATGAATGACTTTTATATTAATGCTAACACTTAATATTAATTAGGGAGGTATGTAATGTAAAATATAATGAAATTAAAACAATACTGGGGTAGTTACTGATTTCCGCAATTTTTAAAAATATTGCCTAGATGATTATAATGAAGTTTTAATTATTATATGTTTGTTATAAAAATTATCAGGAAAACCCGCTTAAGCAAACATATTGGATTTACAGAGTGGGGTAAATACACAATCATTGTTTGCCAAACAAATCAGCAACAAGTCATTTATCACAGAAACAAATTTGGTGTCGTTATACGTGCTTTCAAATATGTCTAACACCACACGTCTTGGAGCTCATTTGTCTAACAATGGCCGTTTGACTCGGCAAATTTATTAGGGTCAGAATAATTCAGGTTGTGGGTTTCTGAACCGACTCCTTATTGCACAAGCCGTCTTAGACGGGGGTAACCATTTGTTAGACGTATAATGGTTGACCCACTTTACTTATGCGCCACGAAGTTGCCAGAACAGGGTGTGATTTGTGGAGGCGCATTTAGACAATTATTTGGACCCTCATGTTTTTGACAATGGTCTATTCAGATCCGGTCCAAATCCGATATTCACGGAGAGTGCGAGATTTTTCTCGTCGTCCCGAGGTCTTCGATAAACTATGATACGATTTTGCTTTATTCCGCCTTCAGTTTTGTGAATTTGTGCGTCAACTGAAACTGTCAGGCTCGCCCGCTCTGAGGGTGTTTGGCATATGAATAATGTATGGGGTAAATTTGCAAGTGTTTCAATTTACACCCGCCGCCACTCTGCGCTGTTGATACGCACCCGAGAGCTGTTGGAGTGCAAAAAGAATACAACGAGTGGTGGCACACAAACGGGCCAAGCAGAGGCGTTGCTATTAGCACCTACTTAGTATCTTGCGTACATTTTGTGTTCTTACATCCCAGCCAAATATTTGTAATCCAAAATATTATTATAAAGCGTTGTTTCAACTGAATTTAGAGAGCATATTCAGTATTAATGATACAATTTTCTTGTTTAGGCAATGATTTTTTTTATTTTTCAGCTTTCTTATTTTTAAGGCATGCTTTTTTCTAATGTACCTTTTAAATTTAATTTTTAAATATATTATGCGTCAAGGCGATTTCCTGTTTGTACTAAAAATTAATGTCATAAATTGGCATCAATTTGTACTAAATACTATATTTTAATGACGACAATAAAATATTCGTAAAATTGTATTTTATTTTCTAGTTTGATACGATAACATTTATGTACAAAACACGGCTGAACAAAGTTAATAAAAAGATAACTAATATTCATGCGAAGAAATGAACACAATTAACTTAAACACAGCGAAATCCAATTAACATTTAAGTTTCTTTGTGCCAACTATTAAACAAATACACAATGTAAAGTAAAACCGCTATCGCAAAAAATATCAAAATTTAAGATACAAGTTGAGTATTTTTCAGAAAAAAGAATGTACAAAACTATTCAACTTGCTATTGCATGTTAAAGTAGAAACTTTTTGCATGTATCTACTCATATCAGCTTTGTAAAGATCAAGCAAGAATAGTGATCACTATTCAGTAATAGGTACTGTCTTTGAGTGGTCCAAATTTTGCCTGCAGTCTTTGAGTGGTCCAAAAAGCACCGGAAATAAATCGGATACTTAAAAATCAAAAGAAGCCTTAGTTCATTTTTTATCGGGCCACACTTGTTCAATGCATGAACACTGTATTGAGTAGGTTCTGCCAATTGGGGCACCGGCACGTCGGGGAAAACCTACTCTTTCACGTTATTCGAATTAGATTCATGTTTATTTTCTCGTTATAAGAATGCAATTCATCTATAGAGTGTTAATTTTACTTTTTTATCTTTTTATTTTAATTTTTTTATCTTTAAAAATTACCGGCTAGAGTCTGATTTTTCCGATACAAACAATTTGAAAATATTCAAGACAATAAATAATAGACACTTATTAGCCATTTACATCCTAAATTGCGACTACCTTAACATCAGCTGAGCTCATAGTCCAACCCAGACTTATTGCGTAATATCAAAATAATGCTTCGCGCCTGACTTACAAGCGCTTTAATACTTTCTCCGCTTGCAGCTTGACGTGAGTAAAAACACTAACACAGAAAACTTTCCTACTTACGAGTAGCTCATAGGATAAAGTTAAATTTTATCATTTGACATCGACACTACATCAAATATCTCGACATACTTCATAACGATACTTAATATTCTTTATGAAAATATATACCTACATACATACATATCCAGTTTCAGTTCCAGTAAATATCTAGAACACCATTTTTGTATGAAAACAAGACGTCGTCTTTTCTCGTGAGATGTTTCAATTTGTATTGTGATTTTATTGAATATATTCATAAGCTACTTATAATATTTACGAATTGAATAATAATCCAAGGCAATGTATTGAATACGTCTGAGACTTCAACGAAACAAATACATTGGCGTGTAACTCTTTTTGAGTACCTTATTATGTACGAGTAAAAGTATTTCTTCATAAAAATATTATGAGTTGTAACGATGTTTTCGTCATGTAACAGATATACAGAAACGGTTGTTTTAAGTTTGAATAATTATGAGTAATGTCTGTTAAATCGTACGTCGTAACATTTGTCTTTACTTACCTTTATTACCAACAATGAAATGTTACTTTTTATTTCAACGTTTGTATAACTACTTGATTTTTTACTGCTGCTGTATGAAAAAAAGAAATTTCCAACAGCATTGTTAACAAGTGAGTATGTTAGCAACGATCGATGGCTGCGGGATGATCGTGATGTGTATAGCCGATGCGAACAGCGGCACGCAGTAATTAGCGATATCGTGACGGTAGTTGCAGAAGTATGTGGAATATTCGAACGTGGAAATTACTTTCCTCTAATGCCAAAGAGGTTCAAGCCAGTATTAAAAATAGTTTATTAATTCCCTATGTTCAAGACCGGAGTAATACTGCTGTAGATACATATACTTCTTCTATGCAGTTACTTATTCTACTTATGCAGTTAATTTATACAGACCTAAATTTTGTAATTATTGTAAAGAATACTACATAGAATGGATCAGCTGTGTGATAAAAACTATCGACATATACTACGAAGAAAAAAATTACATGACTCACACTAGACTTACATGTAACTAGGAACATATTTACTTATGTCAAATTTAAACATTTTTGAATTAACCTTTTTTAAGCAGTAATGAGAATCCGATACAGCACTTTAATTACTAGACTGTTTATAAAAGATGTTAAAGGTGATAAGATATGAGCCATTTCCTAAGCACATATTAATCAAAATATTATGTGCACATTTAAGGCCGCAGTATATCATATTCGCCGAGAAAAAACCACTTCACGAAGGAAGACATAACTCTTATTTAATGAGATATTAATACCTACTATCTGCAGTGAGTGCTTATCAGAAGCAGTCTTCATCACATGCATTACAACTATGTATTTAGTATCCGCAAAATTTAATTTAAAACACGTACTGTACAAAATAACAATTTCGATTTCCGTGAACACTTCGCTATACATATAGGTACCTAAGCTATTTTGCCGCGCTGAAAAGGTTTTCAATTTAGTGCAATTCCAGTCGAAATGTTTTATTGGGCACCCTCGAAGCGTGTAGGCACTAATGCCTTCACCCGCTTTTCGCCAATCCCATAAAAACGCTTCCGATCATGAGGTGTTGCCACACATTACGCATTGCTCCGAGTGCTATCGAATTTTCCGGTCACATCAACTGATTTTCGCATTGTGGTTCAGACGAAAAGCGCGGCCTGTCGCATTTTTTAAATTGATATAACCTCTATTAATTTGTCGTTTGATTTTTATACATAATGTTTTCGCACAATACCGGCGCTGAGTTATGCGTTTTAATAAATATCTCAAATAAAAATAGACTGCCATCCGTATTTTTGGGGCAATTTATTTTGATAAAGTTAACATCGTGTTGCTTTACATTTTTCCGTATTTTAAATGTAATAGTCATACGATTTTTGTCTGTTATACGTGTGTGAATAACAAGGAATAGTTTTCGTACGCGTTTCACCCCAGTCTCCCCTACGTGCTTCATCACGTACACTAATGGGCGAAACACACCCACTTTTGACACATTGTAACTCGCAACGTCAGCGTCAAATTTTTAACTCTACTAACAAGCTTCTTTTGAAATAGCTGAAATAAAAAATATACAAACCAAACGAGTACGTGTAAACAATCTGTACCTTATAATTAAAATTAATATTATAATGTTGAACAGAATATATAATAGCAAAAACATAAATAAGATGCCTTGAGTGACTGTTTTGTTAAATAAAATTAGCACCATTTACTGCACTTCGTTACTACTACGTTTTTTGTCACAAAATGAACCTTTAAAAAAATTCTTCTAAACTGGGTTTTTTATATTAAAGACAAACTTAATGGTTTACATTTTATCCTGTCACCGAGAGTTTGGGGGCTCAATTCACGCACTTCTAACTTTAAGATTTACCTTTAAATATCACTTACTATAACGGTGTGAGAAAACATAAAAAGGAATGTCGTACTCAAAATTGATTATGGTAAAGATGAGTATGTAAAAATCTAGATTAGAAAAGTAAACACAAGAAATGTAGTTCCAACAAATTTTTATTACGGCCTATGCCGACGTGCATATTGAACACTGATAGGTACCTAATAATTCTCTGAATACGACTAATTTGAAATGCCAAGCGAGAATGTGGGTAAAAATTATCACCAAAATACTACAAATATTTAGTGTCAATCTTGTATCGCAATTGAATGTCTGAGAAAATGTTTCATTCACTTTATACATTCTTCTTCTGTATGTATCCTATGTACAGTTTTGTGTAATGGTGTGCAATAAAAAGTTATTTTATTGTATTCTTGTATTCTTTCCGTAGAAGAGTAAGGCTGGGATGAAGGAAATTATAAGAAAACGTTTGTATCCTAATGTTTACGTGCGCGCAAACATGTACTCGCACTTATCACACACCCTTCATCGCAGTAATTAGGCGAGGAAATATGATGTGCACTTTCGTGTCCGGTTACGATCACCATTATACATGTTTTTGATGTTTCTAACCTGTTAGTAACCAACTAAGGGTTCTCATTGATGCCTGTAAATAACCGAACTAATAAATACGAGTACTAACATTTGCATCCTCACAGCCCTATTTGAGATTGATTGTAAATGTCTCGTGTTTAATACTTGTAAGAAAATGTTATTGAAGATCACTGATAATGATGTTAAGATCTGCCAAAGGATATGCACACAAAAATATTAATTTTAACTTACACTGCACGCTGTCGAACTAAAAATATGTGTCGGAACTTATGTACTACCACACTCTTAAAATAATACATTGTAATGTCTCGTAGGTAAATTGATCTCCAGTGTTTTATGTTAGTGGATCCGAATAGAAATTTAGTTATTAGAAATCTGCTTACTTTGAAATTTGCTTTATTAAAATGTTGTCTCTAAAATATTTCAATATTTTACAAATGAAAATTGATTTTCTGTTCGTAAATATCAAACTAATATACCTAAGTAGCACTTGAAGAAAGCAATAAAAACACTGAGAGCTCAAATTTCTAAAATCCAAGCGATAAAATTATAGCGCCCTGAGAAGTGTATTCAAAGAGATATTTGTTTTTCCTCTCTCTTTCTATTTAAACAAGAATATAACATCAAACGACCAAGAAATTTATGTAGACATAATAACGTTTTATCTCTCCGCTTTCGTATTAGGAGAATAACGTAAGTATTCTTAATTATAATAAAAGGTTAACATTGCTTTCGTTTCTTTACTATTAATTATTAACGCAAATTGAAGATGACATTATTCAAAAGATGAGAAATTATAAATTTTTACGAACCTTTTTTTTGAGATTGTTGTCAGTAAGTAAATTCCAGTGAATACTGGAGTTCAACTAAAAAAAACTTTTGTATTTTGTAATAGAATTCCAAGACAATCGATTGCTTAGGTGTTATAAATCAAATTGATTGATATAGGTATTGTATCCGTAACGTACTTACGATTTTACAATCCTTTTATAACAGCAATTATGCTCCCAATACTATTGCAAACTAGGTTAAGTATGTATCAGGGATTGCCTAGACGTGTCAGAAAATGGTGTCAAACGTTTTTCAGTCCGATCCTCAGCCGATAGATCACGTAGGTCGAATGCAATTTATATCGTTATATAAACAGCTCCACTCTATTCTCATAATCATATAAAGCATGCTACTTTAAGACAAATAAAGTAAAACAAAAACTTTATTATCCTACTGTAATATACAATCCGTCTCCCATTAATGTAGGTAATTACGTGTGAAGATACATATACGTTCTGTTATGTATATTATAAACTGTTAGCTGTTATAAACTGGCAGATCCTCCATCAATTTGTAGCTGAAACTGTATGCCTTGCAGAGCGTTCAGTGGTGCCTCGTGGCAAATACATAGTTACCCAGAAGGTGTAATAAAATAATGTTGATGTGGACACCACACCATGCAGATGGCCACTCCGGATTATAGAAAAACACAAAATTTCATTGTTCCACTATGCACTGAAAACAGGTCTTTTGAAGTGTATGGGTTTCTTACGATGTTTTTTCATTGTTATAACTAGTGATATTTAGACTTATTAGAGGTTAGAATTTCAACATGCTACACCTTAGGCCACATCATCGCTTAACATCAGGCGACATCAGCCTATTTGTAATTAAAAAAAAAACACTAGTCCCCGACTGGGGAGTTATATTGCAATCACTGCTGGTTGAATTTTGATATGAATTCTACAATAACAATTCGCTTTAATAGCGCTTAAATAAACCTCAAAATGAACAACAGAGAGAAATACCACAATAAAGGATTCTAAATATAAATATATCTTGTTACTTAACTGTAATAGATATCTAGAATAAGATTTTCCTTATAGTGCCTGATTTATACATATAATACAGCCACGAGCAAAAGTATTAGGCACCCCTATTATTTGGCCATATCTTAACAATTATTGTTCTACTTAGCTTTTTAGGGCATTATTCTTGTATTAGGGATACTTTTACCTAGAAAAAAGAAAATGAGACGTTTTTATTACATGCAGGTGTGTAAGAATAAAAATCTTTGTGCAATTAGCTATTTCAGGAAATTTTGAATTTCAGTGTTTCGTGAT
>DWGJ01004540.1:0-11489 GCA_018246895.1 Aspitha aspitha aspitha | reverse complement strand
CCAAATCAGGCAATTCAATGCCTGTGTACTTATATAGATATTTTTTATTACGCCAAGACACAAAACAAACAAATGTGATCATCACACAAACGTTTGTCTTGGGTGGGAATCGAACCCACGACCTCCGGATTTGCAGTCAGGGTCTCTAATCACTCGACCACGAGGCCAGTCGTTAGTCGACTAGTAATTGTTGTTGAGTTGTACCGTATTGGACCGCAACAATGTTTGCAGGCGCGCGGTACTCCGGACGGCGGTGTGCCAGCAGAGGAGGGTAGTTCCAGCTCGGCGAGTGAGGGCAGCGAGCCAGCTGATGCAACGGAAGCTGTAGAAAGTGCGGAAACGAGTCGCGTCGAACTTCCCGCTGAAAGATTGCTTCATGCGAGAGCAGGATGGCTGCAAAGACGCGGAGCAGGCGGCTGGTCGAGACACTGGTTCGTGCTCAGAGGAGCCGCGCTGCTGTACTTCAGGGATCCTCATGCAGAGCATAGGGGACTCATGGATGGGGTAATAGATTTGAGTGGAGTTGCCCGGGTAGTAGAGGTGACGACACCCACGTCTACTAACGGCTACGCCTTTGAGACGGAGGTAAAGATTTCTGTAGTAACAATTTTCCACCGTATAGCATTTCTTGTTTTCTTTAAAATGCATCTAATGAACCGTAACTTTCGTTTATTACAGACTTGGGACGGAAAGCACATAGTTCTTTCGGCAGTCACTGCAGGGATCAGATCGAACTGGATGTCTGCTATCAGAAGGACAGCTGGACTACCAGACACGGGTCCTCTGTCATTAATTCTACGAGAGGATAACGTAGATCAGGCTTCGGAATCGTCTGCCTCCCCTGTAACGCCCGTGACACCAAATACTGGCAAATCTGCTCCATTCTCATCAGATGAAGAATACAGAACGGCATCTGAAGGCGGCCGAAGAGATAGTGCCGACTGGGGTGACATGGCTCAACAACCGCCTCCATCGCCAATTCTTAATAGGACTCCTATATCGAAGGTGAAGGAAAAAGTTCGCGCACGAGCATATCATCAAACGTCAACTAAAGCCGATATAAAATGCGAACGAGACGAGACTGACGCTGTTAAAAATAAAGATCACACAACAGATGGTGTTGATGAAAATGAGAAACCAAATGAGCCAAGAAAACGTAGCTATATTTCTACTATTGACAAACAAACCATTGAAATTGATGACCTACGTAAACAGTTAAAACTTGCATTAAGTGACGTCAACGCCGCAGAATCTGAACTTGCGAGATTGCGCAAACTTAAATCAGAAGCTGCTTTACGAGAAAAAAAAATGGAAGAGTTAGTAACGACGCTACAAAAGAAAGAAGAAGAATTATCACTTCGAACAAAAGAAGCCGAAAGTTTAGACGCCATTAAACAACTCTACAATCAGGATAAGAATATGTGGGAAAATAAATTAACAGAAACTCAAAACTTTTTAAAAGAATCAACTGAACACTGCGAACTGCTAACTAGACAGTTATCGTCGGCGCAAGAGAATATCAAACATTTACAAAAGGAATTAAACGAACTTAATGACAAACTATTAAAAAGTGTTAAAGAAAACGAAAATTTGTACAGTAGAATTCGTGATTTAGAAGGTCGTGTCATTGCGGAATCCCCGACCAAAGAAAAAAGGAAGAGTATAGGTTCCCTTAGTGACCTCACGAATTTGAATCAGGACCTTAACTTAGAAACTTTAGAGAAAAACAAACTAATTGAAGAATATGTGGAACTAAGAGGAAGATTTATTAAAGCAATTCAGGAAATAAAAGCAATGAAAAAGGAACTACGTGACTCTCACAGTATGTACGATGAACTGGAAATAACAAATATGAAGTTAAGAAATGAGATGAAATTGCGCGAACAATGTAGTAGATCAGAAATTGACTTAATGGCAGCTCGTATTTTAGATCTAACGCAAAAGTTAACAGCTTCAGACAAACAAGTCCGCACATTAAAACATAAAATACAGAAATCCGAGTCAAGAGAAAAGAGACGAAGTCTGTCGTTAAAAGGAAGGGAATCTTTTACGTTGGGGAAAGAAGTTGAAGAAAAGTTAACAGAGCTAGAAAACAAAATCACGTTGCTGGAGACTGGCGAACCTGTTCCCATAATAAACCCTCCGTCAAAAAGTGCATCACCTGCCAAAGAAAAAGTGTCCAAAACAGACAGTGTCACAGACGAGAAAAGAATGAAAAGATTGGCCGCTAGGCTCAGAAGGAAATCACTAGACAGTGCTGTTAGTTCTGAGCCAATGAAAATGCTTGTCCGATTGAGTTCGCTAGAAACCAAAGTAGCTTCAGCATTAGAAAATCGTAGAGATTTAACAAACTCATGCGAATCCTTAAGTCAAGTAACGAGGTCGACCGATAGTCCTATCTTCAATGACAGTCCAGAAAGTTCAACTATTGGCACACAATCGCAAAGGCATCTTTTGGACAGGCTACAGAGTCTCGAGAATGTAGTAATACATTCGAGAAACAAAGTCAACGAGTGTCTTTGCCAAATGAGCGCAATGCGAGCTGCCAAGTCGAGAAGATCGCCATCACCGAGTTTAGAGAAAAAGTACAGCATCAAGTCCATGGAGAAATGTTTGACGGACGTTAGCAAAAGGTTACAAAATTGTTTCGATAAGTGCGTCGTGGATTGTGAACAAAACCAGGAAGAAGAAATTAATGACAACGTGGCGCAGGTGGTGGTGCAACTCGAGGAGCAATTAAGAAATAAGCTCCTGGAAATATCAAAAAAGAAATCTGCGCTTTACGAAGCCGGTGAGCTGACGCATAGGAAGAGTTTAGAAATTCTGGCAGAGAAGTTAGCATATGAGGCGGTTTTAATAAGCAAGATTCAAGAGGCTTTAGAATCCTCAAACGGAAGCAGATTCTTCGCTAGATTAATAAAGTCTGAAATAATCGAAACTAGTCAATTAATCGATAACCTTAAGTTTAAGATGAACGGGGACAGCATGAAGTGCGCGAACAGCACGAAGAGCTCGCTCGACTACCTCGCCAGGATCCTCTCGCGCAAGATCGATATCATGAACAACTCGAGAGAAACCAAAGAATTGAGAAAGTCGGAGCTGATAATTCAGAGCGCAGATTTAGAGGCATTAAAAGCTTCGCAAAAAGAAGTCGCCGAGGCCATAGACAAATATAAAACGGATAAGTTGGCGGAACTGTGCTCAGCGCTAGCTTGCGAGACGCTGAGCTACGCGACACCTAACGACAGCGACTTCGAACAACAAAAGGCAAATATCGAAGCGGCGCGCGTGCGCGAGGCGTGGGCGGCGGCGCGCGACGCGCTCGGCGCAGAGCTGGTGCAGGCGGAGGTGACACGCGCGCTCAGCCGCGCCGCGCAGCTGTGCGAGGACCGCCTGGACGAATCTCGCCGCTGTCGTCTCACGCTGACGGCGCAAGACCGAGCCGACCTGGAGCTGTGGTGGCAGGCGGCGCACGACCACCTGCGCTGCGAGATGGACGCCGCCGTGCGGGACATCGCGTCACGCTACCGGGAGTGCCTCGCCACCGACCGCCGCAAGGAGGGCTCCCCGGGACTCGACAGCCGCGCGCTTCTGCAGCAGCTGGCCGAAGTCCTCGCGCAGAAGGCGCTGGTGGACGCGCGCGTGGCAGTGGTGGAGGGCACGTACCGCGCCTCGGAGCCGCGCGACGCCGCGCACCGGGAGGACGCCATCTCCTCGCTGGAAACGGACCCCACGCAGGAGGCGGAGTTCGTGTACCTGTTCCAGCACTTCTCGAACGAGTGCCGAGCGCTCTTCTCCAGTGACTGTTCGGGCAACAGTGAAGACTCGATGAAGATCGGCGAGAGCCTCGAGCGGGTGGAGGCGGCGGTGGCGGCGGTGCAGCGGCGGCTCGGCGGCGGCCCCGAGGACGACACCGACTGTTCGGAGGAGGCCCACGGGCCCTCGGGCGTGCTTGAGCGCATCGACACGCTGCGCAGGCGCGTGGAGGCGCTGCAGGCCCCCACGCCGTGTCAGCACTGCAAGCGGCTGCAGGAGGCGCTGGACCGGCTGGCGGCGGAACGCGCGCGCGGCGAGTGCGCCCTGGCGCAGCAGGCGAGCGCGCTGGCGGCGGCGCGGCGCGCGCGCGCTCAGATGCAGGCACAGCACGAGCGCGAGCGCGCGGCGCTCCGGGAGCGCGCGCGCACGTTGCAGCGCCGGCTGGCCGCGCTCGACTCCGAGTACTCGGCGCAGCTCGACAGCCTGCGCGCCGCGTACCAGGTAACGTCCCGCGGATCACACTTTATATCGGTCGCGATCGTACTGCGTTCATAAGTGGAGAAACAGAACCCCACAAAGATTTGCGTGTGTATTTGTTTGCGCGCAGAGCGCAGTGGCGGCGGACACGCACGGGGACGGGCTGCGGGCGCGCTACCAGCAGGAGATCGAGCAGCTGCGCGCGCTCTGCGAGAAGGGGCTGCTGGCCATGGAGAGCTCGCACCGGCGCATCGTGCGCGAGATGGAGGACAAGCATCGCGCCGAGCGCGACCAGCTCCGGTACGGGCCGCTCACGAGCTCCATAATCTCCCACTTATCTCAGTCTGGAATACGATTACGAGCAGTTTCGGTGGACTGAGGTTCTGATCGCAGGAACGTAACGGTTGCAGGCTGGACAAGGAGCAGGCGCTGGCGGAGGAGACGCGCGCGACGCTGGCGGCGCTCGACGCCATGCGGAAGGCGCACGAGAACGAGGTGCGCCGCGAGGTGGACAAGTTCAAGTCGGAGTTCCTGAGCCGCGGCGCGCACGCCGACCTCGGCCAGCTCAGCTCCCGCCACCAGTGAGTCGTCCAAATTCAAATTCAAATTCAAATTCTTTTATTCATTATAAGGTATATACATACACTCAACGAAGGTCATGTTTTAGTCATCGTACTTCTGCTATATGTATGTATATACACCTTTATATGTACAATCCGATTTTCGAGTCTGCACGCAAGAGATAAAAGATCACAGTACTTGTAATTTACACCCTTTTTTCATTAAATTCGCAGCGACAAATTCTATTGTACTCCACACATTCCTGGTACGACTTATAATACAAAACGTATACTTTATGGAACTCATTAAGATCTAAAATGGAGAATATAATCCGGAAACACAATACTATAATGTCTGGAGAGACAATGAACTATTAATGGGTCAGAGGGAAGGTGTTCCGAAAGGAGTTCGCGTATTGGATGAAACATTTCTTAGGTTTCTATTTCCCGTTTTTGCACTATTTGTCATTGCTGCTCTACTCCTATTAGTCATAGCGTGATGTTATACAGCCTATAGCCTTCCTCAATAAATGGACTATTCAACACAAAAACAAGTTTTCAATTCGAATCAGTAGTTCCTGAGATTAGTGAGTTCAACTAAACAAATTGTTCAGCTTTATAGTATTAGTATAAATTTTTGATTCCATTATTGTAATTTTTTTCACGTCGCCTTTTCTATTTTTGTATTTTTAGACAAAAAATAACATTAAGCGCGCTGGTAATTGTTATATAGAAGCGTCTCTGATTTTGA
Source organism: Aspitha aspitha aspitha (assembly GCA_018246895.1). Lineage (NCBI taxonomy): Eukaryota > Metazoa > Arthropoda > Insecta > Lepidoptera > Hesperiidae > Aspitha > Aspitha aspitha. The sequence goes on along the minus strand of DWGJ01004540.1, from coordinate 5,945 downwards.
GTATTTTACGTTGTACCCTAAGTATTATAGAAAAGAACATTAACAAGGCTTTCCCGCGGGAAGACACCGGACGCCCACGAGAAACACGAAACGAACCGACGGGAGCGCAGGTACTTTCATAATTAATTGACTTAGTGTCGTGTTTTTTGCTATTATTCGGCCCGCCTACGCCTACGCAACGATGTTTCTATTAATGCCTGGCCTCGTGGTCGAGCGGTTAGAGACCCTGACTGCAAAACCGGAGCTCGTGGGTTCGATTCCCACCCGGGACGAACATTTGTGTGATGAGCACATTTGTTGGTTCTGTGTCTGGGCGTAACAAAAATATCTATATGAGTACTATATCATATGTATATATGTATGTTTAGGTATCAGCTATCCGGTTACTATAACTTGCCTAATTTGGGATCGGATAGCCGTATGTGGAATTGTGCCTCAGTTATTATATTATTATGTTAAAGCTACGCTGCACGGTACTAAACGTCGTATTGAAACAGAGGTTTGAAACCAAGGGCGTTTGAATGTCATATGAAATTTGGCATGAAACAATTGTCTTCACTATTTCAAACCGCCGTTTAATACCGTGTAGCGTAGCTTTTAATATGTAAGATGTAAGTCTCTGTTTGTTTTTCGTTTGGAACTATTCTGCTGATAAGCAGCAGTGCTTGCATTAATATGCCCAGATTTAAAGACACTAAGCATTGCAGGGTTATAAGTGTAAATGATTGTTTATAGTACATCTGTAGTATTTCATTCTTTCTTTCTAAAGCAACATTTCTCTTCCAACTCCCTTCTCCTCTTCTCCACTTTCCCTGTAAAGAGATGTAGAGGAGTGGGCGGGGGCGGAATGATCTTGAATTTTTAGAAGACAAATTAACATCACCGATTCAATCTATCGCTTAAAATTTAAATAATTCGTTTAATAGTGTGCGTTTCTTTGTTTCTCTTTTATATGAAAGGGGCCATGAAAATATTGTTCAGTTAAAAGGTTGGGAAACTCTGACCTAAAAACTGTATCATACAGACATAGAGTACTGGTGACACGTAAAGAAAATATATGATTTTATTTATTGTCATAAAAAAATGCTTATCACTGCCTGACCCAATAGGATTGTAATTTCCTGTCAAGTCCGTCATTCCTTCGATATTTCGTTTTCTCCTGTCACGATGTCCTATACGCATTGTACACGTGTGTCATCAAAATTTTGCAGATTTAATAAAAAAAATGTATTGAAAATAACATTTCATAACGCTCGCAAACTCGCAATTCATACAGGTGACATTTTAATTTACTTTTATTTGTTTTGTAATTGACCAAGGAGGTCAGACGCTATTCGTTAGAATTTAATTATATAACCAAGTTGAAATGTATGAACTAAGCTTTATAAATATCAATGTAGAATCATGTAGAATTGAATTGTGAATAATACATTTTTATTTTGCTGTCTTAAATTCAATTTATTGAACTCTTTCATGTGAAACGTGATCACAATATTGAATGGTTAGCATTTTCCTAATAGGATTCAGAATACAATCAAACACGAAAAGGTAGGCAGGTATATTTATTAACTCGGCTATGAAAAGGCGAAATGGCAGAATTTTTTCAATTTCCAAAAGCATGATTTCATACTATTAAGCGATTGTTTCATCATTGGCGAGAAGCGAGTTATTCTAGCATATTTATTACAAATGCCCAATCTTAGAATTCTCACTTCAGCTTCAGAGTATGTAATGTTAAGATATCTTTGTTGGCATTTTCAGAGCTTATATTATATAGCCTAACGAGCATACAGGCTCGTAAATAAATGTACGCTTGTACATAACGTAACAAAGGTAAATATGCTATTATTAGAATGTTAGCGTTAGACGATAAGAATGATTAGCTTAGTGACGTCACTCTAAATCCAATATGGCGGACTCTTCAAGATTGAGAAATTATTCTTTTTATGCAGCTCCCATGATATAGGTATTAAATAAAAGGGTTTGCTGATAACAATACAAAATTAAAATGATGTTACTCTAAATTCATTATGGCGGACTAAAAGCTTGTGTGCAAAACGTTTTTTTTTAAATTAACCTAGCAAACAAGCTGAAGGATTATCTGATAGTAAGTGCTACACCAGATGAGTTACCAATACATTCCGGTTTTTAAGGAAAAAAAGCTCTTTTTTCTTTTTTAACCATTATTCTATTTTACTAAACAGTTCATCGCTTGCAGTGCGACAGCTGACGTTACCAACGTTTGTGTTCCGACGTAAGAAGGCGAAGGAAATAGACTGAAATAAAGGTGAATTGAAAACAGCCTGATTTAATACAGTGCGCCGCTGAAAGGGATACCATGTTTCCAGAAGCTCTCGGGAAGATTACGTTCCGTTTTTGAATTATAAAATTAATTATATTTATTAAGCCCACTGGAAATGTCATGGTTGTCACTCTGCTGAATGAGTTTGTTTATAATCAACTGTTAATTTATCGTAGTTGACAACCTCGATTGTAACCAATTTTAGGTCTCAGTACGGGTCACGCTCGTCCAGTGCTCCTTGGCCAAGAGGTTGGTTAATGGCCAATCTGATTATTGGATATTTTTTAAACCGGTTTTAACCGGTTTTGTTAAACTGCTCAAAGACTAGGACCGACTGGTTATCGAGTCCTCTAAAGCACGGGGACACTACCATTCAAATATTGAACTATATATGTATATCGCTCATGCGTTTGATTTTACCGCGAGGTGACAACCTTTATGAAATTTATAAATTAAAATTACCACTGATCGTCTTTATTTTACATTTCTTTGTAGGTTGTGAGATTGTAAAACAATGTCTCTTTCCATGTTAACACCTCATCAGTGACAACCCTGTTGTAATTTAGCATTAGGTTAATCAACGGTTGGCTACAATACAATAAAAGAACTGATGTGAATGAATATTTGGGTTTGGGACAACCCTATATCGCGGGTCTCTAAGAACGTCTCTTGATAACTTCGATATAGGTCACCCTAGTTGTTGTTACGATTGTTTCATAAGGAAAATTGAAAGCAGCATCATTCCGTTTCGCAGCTAATGAGTTCTGCAAACATAATCGCTGTACGCCCGCTGCGTCATTTGAAACGCTCCGTTGATTGAAACGGAGCTTTACGGGAGAGTTCTTAGAGAATACGGGCAATTTTTCAATGTCGAATGAATTTTCGTTTGTGAAAATTTTTATTATTTATTTTTTGATGGGCATTTTGTTGCTTATACAAAGAGCGTGGTTAAAATTAATTTACTGAGGTATTGAAATATGTATTGAAAAAGCTGTGCCCGCAGCTTCGCTCGCGTGGAAATCAATATTATCCCATTTTTGCAACATTTGTCATTGCTACTCCACTCCTATTAGTCATAGCGTGATGTTATATAGCCGAAAGCCTTCCTCAATAAATGGACTATTCAACATAATAATAATGTTTCAATTCGAACCAGTAGTTCCTGAGATTAGCATGTTCAACTAAACAAACTCTTCAGCTTTATAATATTAGTATAGAAATGTTTAGTTACTGAGATTTATGAAGATAAATAAGTATACGCGAATATGCATGCTATATCACAAAAGCCCTATCAACTTAGTAGTTACAGACTTTTTTGAAACACCATCACGCTCCGTCCATAACGGGGTAGGTAGAGAGCACAGAGCAAATATCTCTAACCTTACATTTGTGAATGGTTATACTGCATTCACCACTCTTTTCATACTTGGACACCGTTTGCGAGACTTCTGTCTGAATATAAATATTATACCAGTACTTAAATACTGACTGGAAGTTCCACTGACATTTGAGTATCTTAATACTCCCTTAGGAACGAAATATCAGTAATGTTTACTTTTTACATAATACCTCTATTTTAGTCTTAGCAGGACTAATTGTCCTTAGTGTGAACCAAGCATTAGATAAATACTAGTTGCCAAGACGAAACATCGTTGTCAACTCAAACAAGCAGTTAACTTAGCAAATGTAAATTAGGTTTCTCATTGTTTACATTCATCAGGTCGTAAGTTGCTTACTTTACCGTGTTATTTACTTAACTGGTAATTAAGCTGTAAGTTACATTAATGATACACTAATTGGTACATTAATGATGCACTCATTTCTAAGCAGTTGTAGCGTAGTGTTTCGGATTTGAGACTCAAACCGGGGTTTGGGTTCGAATATATAATATGTAATACACATCGGAATTTTCTTTGGTTTATAAAAAAATATCAGCCTCTACTTGTTTTATAAATTACAAAATATCATCCTGTATAACAGGGAAGAAAAACATTGTGAGGTCCTCCACACCTTAGGAGTCTCTATATCGTTATGTGAGGTGTGTGAACTGCGCTTGATAGAAGTAGAATATCTTAGCATTATTCATACATACGAGTATATATACTAGGTGACCTAAGCACGCGTTGCCGTGGTTATATGTATATGTTAAATCAAATATGTCAAATATGTCTTAATCCCGTACCATAATGACCGGCAAGTTTTGTCGTATAAGAAAACATTAATTTTGCAATTAAAAAATAAGATTGTCAATTTAGATAAAAAACATCCTATCTTTTAAGTCGTACCAAACAATAGATATGTACAAAATTTTATTGATGGTTCAGTGGTTTCGGAGATGATCGCAAACGGACATCGTGACACGGGATTTTTATATATATAAGAGATTTAATACCCTATGAAAGGAGATTCAAGTCCGGCAGTAGAACAATAAAAGGGTTAAAAAAAATTTCAACCACTGTTATATTCCAGTTTCGCAATACGCCAATTCTATTTACAGATAAAATTAATGTGTTATATTATATGTAGTTGATAAAAAAGCTCAATCCACTGTTACCTTGAAACTTTAATTAAAAGCTGTTTTCAGCGGATTATTTTAACCATACGTTTTTATAAAGCGATTCGGTTGCAAGCGCTGAAATATTTTGTAGCGCTCAATGATTTATTGATTTATTTATTTATTTACATTCACGAAATATATATATATGCAAACATGACAGATTAACATCTAAAGCGTTTACAATGTCTGTGCGTATATTTCTATTAGTCTGCTTATTATTAATATGGTTTATTTCGGGTGGAACTTGTATTTAATTCAACCGTTCCAGACACCTGGTAGCACAACCGCTGCAATGCAGCAAAACAGCCATGTCTGGGCTGGGCCATAATGTATTGTTATTTTTTGCTGGCTAGCCATTATGCTATTATGTCGCACTACGTGGAATATAGTGAGAGTCTTAGATTGAATATTCCACCACGCTGTCCCAGTAAATTCAGGCTGAGAAAAGTACTCGTTCATTAATTAAACATTATAACTTAAAGGGCGAATACTTCAGTAAAGGGCGCATACTTTCGCCGCAGTTGCTCTGATTAAAGTTTTAATTAAAAACTCACTCCGTCGATGCAGCATCGGGATATTTTACCGTGTGTTTTTATAAAGCGGCTTTGTTATACGCTGAATTGTTCTGAACTTTAACATAATAGGCATCAATCTCAATGAGTACAACGATATTAAATTCATTTGGGCTTCATTTACTTTGTACGAGGTACTATTACTCGCCTAGTTGTCAAATTTCTTTATAGAAAATTCTGTAAAACCTGGCCTCGTGGTCGAGTGACTAGAGACCCTGACTACAAAACCGGAGGTCGTGGGTTCGATTCCCTCCCGCGCCCGTGACAACCATTTGTGTGCTGAGCACATTTGTTTGTCTTGTGTGTGGGCGTAATAAAAATTTCTATATAAGTACTATATTGTATGTACATGTTTATCAGCTGTGCGGTTACCATGACACAGGCATTAAATTGCCTAATTTGGAATTGTAGTCGTGTGTGGAATGATCTCCAATTATTATTTACTAGTGGTCGCCTGCTGGTCGAAATTCGACCATAATAAAAAATAATTCTTTGACATTTCTTTGGACTTTTT
>DWGJ01004539.1:0-11491 GCA_018246895.1 Aspitha aspitha aspitha | reverse complement strand
ATACAATAAACGTGTTTTTTGCTCAATATTAAAAACGGTAACAGGTAGACGCTTCACTCGGTTGACCGGTTAACTAACCAAACTACAACAAACATGATTTTCTAATATGATAGTATGGAACCCTTCGTGCGCGAGCCCGCTCGCGGTGGCCGGTTTTTTTTGGCTCCGATCAAAATTGTCGACCCTAAAGATCGTAAAATGAGCACGAATATGGTTAACATTAACACTCTTTTTAATCAAGTACGCTTTCACCGAATTAACCGCTCGACCGCTTTCAACAGTCCGATGATGCTAATGAACTACATTTCGCCTGAAAACAGTTAAAAGTGGCAACATCGGCGTGACAAAAGTTTGTCCACGATACCCCATTGCATCGACGGGCAATCTATTCGTTTGTACCGTACTAACGGTAGTCACGATAAATCGCTGCTTTTCATAATTACTCGCACAATTCAAAACTCATTTTTTACACGGTAGCCATTTGAAAATTAAACAAAACAAAACAATATTGTAAAAAATAACCAATTAGAAAACGACATTTTTGCGCGACATTATGCTAGTTTTGCCTTTACGAATGTGAGTCTTACTGAGTATGAAATAAGGAATATTTTGGATTTGTTTGTGTTATAAACTGGTATTTTCAAAGTTTTGAGTTGTGTGAGTATTCATGAAAAGCAGCGAAATGTAGAGATTTTCAAATACTTCGACCCTTTTGCATGTTTTGGTCACGGCAATGCTACCGTAACAACGTTAAATTATTGCAGTACTTCTAATAAACAGAGTGATATAAATTAAAAAAACATGAAAAGTGCTCAGAAAAAACCAGTGGTATTTATTTTATTTTATTTACTCTTTATTGTAAGAAAATTATTACAAAGGGCGGACTTAATGCCAATTAAAAGTTTTAAAAGTTTATTATATTAAAAGGTATTAAAAGTATTCCACGCTTACTCAAGGACTCATTATGTTTGACATTGCTGTAACCTGGCGTTGCCTCCGTAGACCTCCATACTGTTTAAATTATACATTAAACACTCGTAGAAAATGTTAATGAAGCTGCTACATTTAATACATTGTTCTTACGTACATAGCTATCACATACCTACAAGATGGAGTTTAAAAAGTCAACACATTTTTTTTCTTTACCTATTCTTAATTTACTAGAGCGTTTATTTTAATCGTAACAATTAAAATAACATCCTTCAATCGTGAAAGGAAAAGGATACTCGATGAATGAAGATCGAGCCGTAATAATTGCAGCGAATCGATTGTCCGCCATTTTTTGTTGCAATTTGGCGGGACGGGAACTCGCTTGCGTCGTTCAACAATTTGTCTCGCATTCTGCCACGTAATACGGCTTTAATGTTAAGAGAAGACAAGAAAAAAAATTTTATAAACCAGTAACTTTCACCCAGCATAAATATAAGTATCTTTCTGTAGAATAATCGCTACCGTCAACCCTGTCGAGACATGTATTGTAAATTCATTTTTTAATCTATTAAAGACAAAGATCAAAAGAATAAAGCCTTGCATAATTTCCGGAGGAAATTAACATAACTGTTAATACACCAGGGCGGTCTAACATTGCAAATTGATTCAGAACACGTTCTAAAACAGGTTATGAAACTTGACGAATGGAGGTTTTACGTCATCGAGCTATCAATATTTAAAACTATTTAACAATTCGAAGAATTTGAACAATTCTACATTTAAATCGATGGCCTTGATGACCTTTGTTTCAATATCTATAAATTAAAAAAATATATATTTCCCGCCAAAAGTTATGTCATTTTTGTTTTGTCTATTAATACCCACATAATTGAATACCCACAGATTATTTTTTAGTATTCACTATTTCTTACAAATAAATATAAATAGACAATGTTATTAAATAAAATGGCAAATATAATTAAACAAATACATTATTCAAGTTATGAAACTTTTTTATTCTTTTTGCTTGGCCTTCGTTACAGCGAGTTCACTTGATTGTAAGTGAGATGAAGTCTAAAATGAAGCTAGAAAGTTACAAAGTACCTACATCACAGTATTCGAAATAAAGGTACATTTAATGCATACACGGCATTGAGTCAGAGGTGGCCGGCGTGTTCTGTGAACCGGTTCCAGCATGGAAAAGTATCTACTTATCTACGTCAGCCCGTCATTGATGTTCGTGATCATTTAAACTCGTATCATAGATACCGCGTGCGTTTTTTTCAATGTGTTCGACCCTGAACTGGCTTCAGTGAAAGTGGTGCCAAAAACCGCTAATATTAACAGTATTTATTTTCTTTTTTATCTTATTTGATAAGATCACACGTAATACACAAAGATTAATACAATGCCATAAAAAGAGTTGAAGATGATTTTTTAGGCTGGATCAAGGATTATTATTGATTTTACCGATTTTAAATATATTCATTCAAGTAAAATAACAGCTGTTGCTTCACTCTTTTTATATGACATATATATACATACATATTGACGTAACAAAACACAAAATATAAAATACTTTTTAATGATTTAAAATTAGAACTGAACAATGATGTTGCTTTTCATTACGGTTTTTTGCACTTTTCTACCGACTTAAAAAAGGAGGTACTCAGTTCGTCTGCGTTTTTTTTTGTATGTTTGTTACCTAATAACTTTTGACTGGGTGAACCGATTTTGATGACTTTTTTTAATACAAAAACGAATCAATAGCGTTTTTTGCTAGGAATATGCCGTTAATAGCACGTTCCTATCGGCTCGTTGGAGGCCCACGCTAAATCGATTGCTTATCAGTTCTGCGTCAATGCTGTCGCATTGCAAACGTCTGTGCAGCTGGTTTAGAGGTACCTTCCCAGGTGTTCAGTATTACCGTATTATACTTCACTTTACTTACTACATATACGCGTTGTAGCTATATGTTGTTCGATCCTTTTTTATGGTCCACTGTTGAACCGGGTCTCCTCTCACAGTGAGAGGGATTTAGGCCGTAGTCCACCACGCGGGCCTAGTGCGGATCGGTAGCCTTCACACAGCTCAGAAAATATTATATACTTTATAACATCTCTAAGATGTGCAGGTTTCCCCACGATGTTTTCCTTCACCGTTATAGCAAGTGATATTTAAATTTTACCACAATCTAGCCGACTCCGCAAACGTTGTCTTGCCATGTAAAATATTCCCGTTTTTGCACCATTTTTCATTGCTGCTCCACTCCTGTTGGTCATAGCGTGATGTTATATAGCCTATGTTACTCGTGGATAATGTAGCTTTCGCATGATGAAAGAATTTTTATAATCGATCCAGTAGTTTTTGAGCCTATTAATTACAAACAAACAAAGTTTCCTCTTTATAATACATATTAGTATAGATGATTAATCAATGATAGTTGATGTATTGTTGCAAGTATTGGTTAGAAATATTTATTTTCTTTCTTAAATGGTCGACTTAGTAGTGTTTTGCAATTAAACATTTAGGTCCAATGACTTTGACATTCCACAATTGTAAAAAATAAAATTTGTGGAGATTATAAAAACTTTTCATTGAGTGCCTATTCGTTTCATTAACAGAAAATTGTCCTTGAAACAAAGAGGCATTTCTAATTGATATAATGTTCTACGCGCAAGTCAAACATTTTCATATTGTTTTAATTGTTATTGCACGCCAGCTGTACTGAGACAATGGACTACACATAATATTTAAATTATGATGACTTTTACATTTTCTCAGTTTGAATTTGAATGAAATATTTTACACAACCCGGCCCGGACGCCATGTAGTATGAAAGTACTAAACTGATATCCTTTTATTCTGGTCTAATTGTATTTGTTTCCGCAATTCCTATATACTTTAAATGTATAAAGATAATATTGATTTAATAACGAGAATCTAATCTTAATGCCGCTCTTAAAAGTGACTTATGTGGATATTAGTGGTAGTCGTTTCTAAGGCACTGCTTCTATTAAAGTATTAGGCACAGCGTTTAATTTGTCGCGCTAATTGTCTCAGTAGCGGTCACATCCAGCCTTGTCTATTGATGCGAATACGTGAATCATAGTCAAATCACCTGTCTAATAGGAAAATGTATATTTCTCGCGGTAGCACCAGCTTGGAATGGAATTTTTTTGGTCACAGCTTATAGGTCGAACAGCCCCCGTGCACTCAACTCAAGCAAATAAGTACGGCTTGCGCTAAAAGAATAATAAACAACATTTTGTGTATTTATAATATTAGTATAGATTTTCCACTTCTTTCTTCTTTATACGTTAACTTTAAATCACGCATTTTAGTCTCTAGAACTCATCTTAAAAAATAATCGACTATCACATATCGATTCCATATTTATTCGAAATCAGTTAACCGTCGTGTGTAATCCAAAATGGCGTCTCAACGGGTCTCTATCCATCGTCTAATTACCTTCTAAATCGGTCGAAGTGATTATGGTTATAGGATGCAATGTTTGCCCGAGATAGTTCGTATCAGCGTGTATACGTTGAGCAACGCGCGAACAATGGTGCCAGGTAAGGAGATAACACGTTATTAGATAAAACGTTATGTACATTATAATTATTACCGTTTATGTATGAACGTACACAAGTGCGCGACTAAGAACCACTTCCTAGAACAATATAGAATGCTTTAGCCGTCTTCCGCGGCATTTGTGGCGATTTTCAGTTACAAAGACATACGAGTTTATATAAAATTGTGTCACCTAACTTCCCATTTTAAGCTTACACGATAAACATATTATTGCGATTTGTAAGAAATTATTTTTCTCTTAACAAACATTCGTATTTTTCGTTTAATCGCCATTTTTATAAACAGGTATGCTTAATGTTCGTTTATTAAACTTATGTTGTTATTGATATAAAAAACAACAAATAACTGAAAAGTATACATTCCATGACGCGTATTGGTTAGAGATAGAGACACTGTCTACTAAACTGGGGGTCGTGGGTTCAATTCCCACTTACGACAAACATTAACGTGTGATAACTTCAAGTTAAAGTAATGTCAACACGGTTAACATCAACCACCGCGCCCCAAATTTAACAAGAGACCGTAAAAAGTGCTCCACCGATTTATGGCGACGTTTCAGCTCCATAAAACGGAAATTATCATGAAATAAAAGCTCTCGGTGAGTTTATTAACATAGCAATGGTGCCGCCGGCCGCGTATGCAAAACAGACCTCTTAAGGTGCTGACAGGTGGCCTGCAGGAACAGATGAACAGATGCGGTCGGTTGCGGGACTCACCGCGATTCATCCAGGTATAAGCATCTCTATAAAGCGCCTAGTGCAATGCGCATTCTAAACTACGAGTATATATAACGCGTTCACGCAGTTACATTCAAATCGTCAGTCTGTTATAGGCTCGAAAAGGAAATTGAGGAAATGGTTATATATTGTGTTGAATAATAAACGACATTTGAGGCCTGACAGAAAGCATTCCATAATTAGTTCAGACAACAATTCTGTATGTTTAGGAAAAAGCCGATTGATTTATCCCGTTTAACAAATATAACAAAGTCCCATTGATTCTCCGATTACGGCAATGAAATAATAACCGCAAAGCCTGCGATGAGTATTCAACATTATCTCCATTTTACGGCCAATACGATTGCCTGGCGATAAATGGGGGAAGCCCCGGGTGACAGAAGGGCCCAAACATAGACAACGTCAGGTGGGTGGCACCAGCGCTTGTTGGACTGGTGACTTGTGAAATATTCATTACTCTACCTCACTGTCCTATAAGGAAACGGTCTTATAAAGCTGACCAGGTAGCGTAATAAATTGCGCAGTTTGTATCATTTGGTCCGAGTTGCTTTGATTTATGGATATATAGCGTAATTAAAGTCTTCGTGAAAGGTTTAATTTCGGAATGACATTTTTATCGCACATAATCATTAGTAGTATTCCTAGATTAAGTTTGTTAGAGATGTTATATCCTGTAATTGTAGGCTGTAAATAGTTATGATTTTTGTTTAATGTATATTATAAAAATGGGAGTAAAACGCATAACAAAACATACATCAAGTGCATATATATTAGTCAATGATATAATTAAAAAAGAATATTTTCGTAAAAATCAATTTTTAGCAAAATGTTTGCCATCAGTATCCTAAGCGGATAAACTGAGCCAATGAACTAGTGCCTCTAAAAGCATAACGATAGCCCTATAAAGAAACCTTAAACAGAGAAGCCAAATCAAGAAGCCGCTATTAAAAATTCCCCGAGCAAAAGAAAAACAAAGGTTTAATCAAAAGAAGCCCGTCAACCACGCGACGAAACTTTTCTCTGGCGACTATAGATTTAGTCATCGAGTTACGCTCATTTACAAAGTCAACGACATTAGCTTATATTGCTTGCGACAGGATTCGGAGGTCATATTACGTGGATAGATTTACGGTCCGCCGCGCCTGATGCGCGCTTCTTGAAATTATAAGAGGTCATTGATTTCGAATTATGTATAACGTAGATAATTTTTATTTTTCGTTAGCAACAAAATTAAACTTGCGCTACTCAGGTTTACATTTTCCTTTGAACATAAATATGGCTTAATTCTAATTTCAAAATTCAAAGTAACAGCCTTTCACACAACCTGTAATTTCGCTTATTGCAAATTAGGTTAGGGTTACCATATAACCCGACAGTCGCTAAACGACATACAATATGTAAATACATATATATAGACAACTGCACAACCGATCATAAAACAAATTGAACCCCAAACAGGGCTCAGTAATGGCAGTAGCCATTGGCGTGACGTACAGTAAAAATTGGCAAGGAATTACCGACGCAAGCCATATGTAGAGCAAGGAGGCAGCGCGCCCGCAGCGGAGCACCCTTGTTGATTGCTTCAATGAGAAGATTGCAAGCGAGGACCCGAGCCGTGGGAATGGCGAGCGGCACGCAAACCTTGGCTGTTTTAGGGTAACCCGTCCCCTGCCGTTAATAAAAACTGGATATATTTCTAGTTTACGGTTTATGGAAAAGTGTTGTTGGCAAACTGTATTAAAACATTAATTTTTATGTCACAAAACGTAAAGTGAAATATATATGTAGGTATACATACACACCTGACCACGTGTTGCAGTGGTTCAATTAAAATAAAGTTTTAATGACTCAAAAATATGTTAGCACGATGTTCGTCCGACTAAGCATAAGCGTAATGAGAGCATTAAACGAGATAAAAACTTTTAAGTCCTATCTTTTAAGTTGGACCAAACAATAGATATGTACAAAATTTCATTGAAATCGGTTCAGTAGTTTTAGAGATTAGCGCGAACGAACATCGTGACACGGGATTTTTATATACGAGTATAAAATATTGTATATTGAAATCGAATGGTCAATACCACAACTCGACAAAACCGATAGTTATCAGAGGTGTTTGTGATTTCTAAAGCATAATGTTATTTGAAATCAGAACAGACAAGGTGACAGATTGGATGACAATAACAATGGATTGCTCGGCTCTTGCGCAATCCAACACGTTTGAGGTGATCAAAATGCTAATGCATAGGAAAGTCGAGCGTAGGAAGCATTTTTATTAGGACATCTCCTAGTAGGCCGTTTGCGAAGGCTGTGTTGCTACTGGGTGGCTTTTAGCTCAGTAGCTAATGACTCGTAAATATGATTACAGGTTCGATCCGCACCCAGTACACACAATTTAAAATTATGTGTATAAATGTGTTCTGTTATTCATAAAATAAGTATGTGTATCAGCTGTATAGATACCATAGTACAGGCTTTGGTTAATGTTAGTTGTGTGAGTTGACCACATTCAATTGAGATTCATTATAAAATTATATTCATAATGTAATAAGAACGATTGCAAAAGACGTGTGGTGTGGTGTTAATATGATCGAACTCCGCTGGGCGTAGAGTCGTGCGTGGGAGTTGGCCCAGTTCGGACAAATGAAAGCGCCCTTGACGACACACGAGCCGATCAACTATCTAAGGGCCTAAACACACTATGCGAAGGTACGCGACTCAAGATCCGCGGCTGATTTAACGTTATGACTGATTATAGCTATATGATGTATTATGGCTGATATGACACACCATTAGTACCGACTAATATATGTGTGCTCTACAGAAAAGTTGCTCTGAACTTGCGCCCGACCGAAGTTTAGCTGTACGCTGTACGCTAACGCAACGTAATTTCGGCGTAGTGCCGTCAGTAATTCAAATAGCATTACGGGCGTATACTTCGGTCGCGTACTTTCGGCAGTGTGTTTAGACACTAATAATATGTATAAACGTGAACTTGTATGCGAAATAGGTATGAGTTGTTGAACTGAAAACTTCTTTAGCGGCGTTGTGCACTTTTATGATGGGTAAAAAATGTTACACTCGCGTCAGGACACGTGACCTGATCGAAATTTCGTAAGACGCTATTAGCCGTGAAATAAATGAAGTTATGAGCGTTATGTGTTTCTAGTAAACTCTTAATTCTTTCACTTCTGCCGGCACTCCCGGGATGCAACCGGTTGTTTTTTGTTTTAAAATATTACATGTATTTTGTTAATAATTATGTACTATGTACTAGAGATAGCAAGAAAAGGAAAAACATCGAATACCTATACAGTTAGTTAACTATCAATATATTAATCTCACGGGCTTTAGATGAAACCGCGGATTACAGTTGAGTGTATTGCTGTTATTATAAATTTAATGGTATTAGCACGTCTGTGCCGGTAACTCGCTGCGGATTATCTCAATGAGGATCAACAAAGGCGCTGGCGGGGTGATCTCGGCTAGTAATTAGTATCCCTATCATGTAGTATATGTGTGGGAATTGAGCTATGAGATCCCAGCGAATGACAAGTTCGTCATCATATGTCACGTCATCACATGTCAGCCCACAAGACAAAATAAACAAGGGTTGGTTTATATGAGAAATATAAAATTTGGGGATTAAATTTGCGATATTAGATCACTTTGAATATATTATGTTAAGGATATTGTTACTTTAAGATTCACATTCTGTTACTAAGCTTTTACAAGCATTGCGTTTAATTTCATCAGCATAACAAAATAGATGAAATATTAGGAAATCGAATTACAGGGAAATACCATTTTTATAGTATTGATATATGTATTATATGTATGATGTGATATGTATGATGGCTTGACTTCCAATGATTCCAATTTCAATGATTTCCGCTCTGAGCTGGCAACTTGGCGCACACTTAGTGCGTTTACGACGAAGTATGTAAATTTATGGCGCGCTCAGACGCCTCAGCGTGGCCTGTTTATTGTGGCGGAGCGTGACGCGACCACCCGTGGGCTTCACTTCCCATGATCTATGGACCCTTGATTGGGCTAACGCGACCCGCCGTACAAAACACCCTGTGAAATACATAATCCGTACAAATACAGTAACGCGTTGTGCAGACGAAATATCGCTTCTTTGCTTAAATGTTGTTATCTTACAAAATACAGTTTTCAAACTTCTCACATTATTGAAGCAAAGAAGCGATATACTTCTTAAATAGATAGTGCAAACGCTATCCGTAAGCAATGCTTTTGCGATTTCTGTCTGCTTGTCTTTTTGTCTGAATATGTTCAACAGTATCGCTATCATAATATTTTTTATAACGGCAACATTTGTCATTCAGCCTACAAAACCGCATGTGACAACTAGTCTCTTACAATCTTACAATCTTACAAGTCTTACAATCTCCGATTGAAATTTCTTTACCACTGCAATGTGTCTGACTCAATAAAATCGTAAGCTTGTGAAACATCCGAATTGATTCATAAAATAAAAGTAACTAATTTATTAAGATAACAGGTTTTTTTATTGCGCATTAAAACCCAATACCGAGTAAAGGTCTGTTGAGGCCTTTTTTAAATTAATAGACTTACATAACTATAAATAGAGTACAAAATTTTGTTTACTGAGTTTCAAGTTACAGGTTCGAAATCTCGTGTTCAAAACCAATTATTTGTCTTTATTTGGAATATTTTCCTCAAGCGTTGTAAAGATAAACATTGTTAGGAAACCAGCGCATTTTACATCCATAAAGGCTTGAAATAAGGGTACCTGACAGTTTTGAAATTAAAATTTTTAACAGGAACTTAATTATGGAGGAACGGTAGCGGCGTTTCTTTAGTTTCTAATTAAATCAGTCGCCACCTGTCCTCCCCCCTCCGTTCCCTGCACTCCCCGTCCTCCCCTCCGGGAGCGCCGCGCGCACGTGCTACTCAGCCTGCATTAAATTATATTGTCGACAAGATTATCGGCACTTGGCATCTTGCGTTTGGTTACGCAGGTGTTACAAAGGTGCTATTCGGCTTATCGCTTATAAGAAATTCATTACAAAATATCTTGAACTTGCCCTAAGTAAACACACCAGTGTAGGTAGGTACTACATGAATTTCCCCTATAACTTTAATTTGATACGTATAAATTCTATACTACTCTCTGTCTATACCGATAGTGACGTGGCGTGATGATATGTATATATTACTTACATATATTAATAATAAACGCAAGCGGATGTTTAAGTTGTTGTAACTGATGACTCTGAACATACGTCATTGTTTGAATTGTTCATTAAGTAAGTAACAAGTACGAACAATTGCTGTAAAGATTGTTTTAACTGGTCTCAAAGTGACCTCTCTTCCTACCTACCTAAGATTTTACCCGAATCAAAAAGACTCAATTGTCTAACGTCATCACATTGGACAATTAGAAATGCCGTAAAAACAGCTTGGCACTTTTCATCCAAATCAAATCTTTTACAGAACTTTTTTTCTGATTAAAAAGCGTTCTCTGAAAATGGTCAAAATTGCATTTCACCATGGTGATCATATACAGGTTGGCACACTGCAAACTATTCTGTTTTAAATTACTGAAAACAATCTAAGCAGAATAAACGTATAAGAGCGTCCATTTTCCTTCAACATTATAGCGAGCGGTGCTTAACAATGCAATTCGTAAATCTGAAACCCGCTAAAATGGCTACAACAGATAGTACTCATTGTTTTTAAATATCCCGAAAGAAAGCTGATGACTTGTCAATAAGAAGAAGGCGAGTTGATAAAGATATACATATTTAAGACCGGGAAGTAAACGTCGAAGGAAGTGAGAACAGTTAACAGTTCGTTTATTTTCAAACTCGCACGCGTATACGCAGTCTATTTATAACCTCAATTGCCCAGTAACTAGTTAAGTGGTTTAACACAGATGGTTAAAATCGATAAATTCTTTTATACATGTACCTGGAAGTAATTTTCAGTACTCTTTTAGGATATTCTAGAACAGTTAAGCAATATTCCCGTTCAGAATATCGGAAGCACTGTTAATGCGTAACAGAGTCGCCAGACGCTAAGCTTAAGATTTGGCATACGATAGAATGTCGCAAAACAATGGAGTTCCACTTAGTCCTCAGATCCACAGATTAGACTAATATAAATAATAAGTAATAACTGGGGACAATTCCACACACGGCTGTCTGATCCCAAATTAGGCAATTTAATGCCTGTGTTATGGT
>DWGJ01004538.1:0-11493 GCA_018246895.1 Aspitha aspitha aspitha | reverse complement strand
GTGTTATGGTGACCGGACAGCTGATAAACATACATGTATACACACGATATAGTACTTATATAGATATTTTTATTACGTCCAGACACAGAGCAAACAGATGTATTCATCATACAAATGTTTGTCCCAGGTGGGAATGGAAGTCACGAGCTCTGGTTTTGCAGTCAGGATCTCTAACCACTCGACCACGAGGTCAGTCAGTATCAATTCCTCATCGCCGATCCGGAATTAATATGTCTGCGGCGTGTGCGGTCGCGATTGGCGTAAAGGGTTCGAACTTGCCCGGCGTCCCCTCAATTTGACAAAACCGCCTGCCTATAGAACAGAACACTTTGTTCTTGCAGCTTGATTGAAAGGGAATTTTAATTTCGCCGGATCGGCATCAAACAGCGAGTTTTTAAGAGAATAACTTTGCATAATGGGATCATTGGAATTGTTTAATTGTATTAGGAGAACAATTCTCTTTATAAAGTCTCTCGGTTAAAACAGAAGAGGTAGGAGTATGTACTTCGATCAAATTAATGATATAAAAATGTTCATTGCTCTACACAACCATGTTTTACGACTATGGTGAATGTCAAAAGCAAAAAAAGGTTATCTAGACATTAAATTTTGGTGGTTTTTAGTGGCTACCCCATGGAAATAGGCTTGAGTTTACGTATGTAAGTACGTATTTAAAATCTTTACTTTCCCCTGTAGGTACCTACCTAATAAAATTAACACAATCTTTTGTCGAAATATTTACTTACACCAAAATAGCCTAATGAATAAGAGGTTACAGTTTGCCATCAACATTAATATCACTAGCCCACGTCTAATGGGTTGTCAATCCTGAAGTAATCTTTTGTTAACATATCGAAGGCTTTCATACCGAAAGGGCACCGTAAGGCTACGTTTCCACCAGAGATGTGTGGTGTTCTTAACAAACACATTCCTCGCTACGCATCCTCGATCATGCCTGGTGGAAACGCACCCTAAAGGCGTGATTGGCTGTGTAATATCACATGTGACTATTCACTTTTTACATCTATCCACGTGTATAGCATTCTAATAAAAATTGTAATTTTTTTTTTAAATTTTACATATTTTTCATTATTTATTTTTAATCTTATTTGTACTCCTTAGTTTAGTTACCGTATTGTTTGTGTTTCTCAGTAAGCGAATTATGTAAATTCTTATGAGAAATAATAAAGATCTTAAACCATAAGTAGGTACCGAGTATTTGCTGAAATTTGCTCGTCTCGGCCGGTCCCGTTATTAATACATCAGAAAGACGTGATGCAGTCTCTTTATCTTAATGGTACTTAACTTAATAAGTTGGGGGAATTATATTTTAATTTCATAACCTCCCCTAATGCGTTAGCGGGTACCGGGTCTCCGGAGACTTGAGTAAAAAATTGTTACAAAATCACCAGGAAGTGACTGTACCTTGGAAATTTTGGACACTAACCGTAATTACACACTTTTGATTTTGTTTATTTTTTTTTAATTTGTATTTCGGTTGCAGGGTAAGCCTGCGTGACAGAAGAAAGCATTTCGGTGTTGGTAAACGTTTAACGAATGGTACAATTTTATCGAAGACTATTTCTACCACACACGAATATGAAACAAGGTCAAGTTTTTTACAAAAGCTTGGAGACTAAGCTTTTGTTAATAAAACAGTGAAATCGGTAGAAATTAGCTCCTGTCATAATGTTTATCAATACCAATACTTTTAAAAAAATAACTTTAAGCCACCGTAAATATGGTCGTGTCATAATTTTATACCAAATAATATTTGTGGATGGTTGAATTGCGGTTTTGCGTCTGATTAAAATGGTCTGTATTTGTTATATCTGTTCTTGTTTGTTTTGTGTGTGTGTGTGTGCTTTGTTTTGTATGTATTGGCTCTGGAGCGCTGTCTGTTTTGTTTTGGTAAATTACATTTCACTCAATAGCATATTTTTAGAAGGCACGGGGAATTTTGTTAAGCGGAATTCGTACCGGCGAATTATTTAATCCGTTCCTTTTTTTGTCTGTTTCTCGTTGCTATTTATTCAATGCGGGAAAATTTCAATTGGCGTCTTAATCTACTGGTTCAGTAGTAATTTCGAAGTTAATTCGATTCCCATCGATATTACTTCTTAGATATATCTCTGGATCTTTATAATATAGAGCGACGATAAAATTTTTCTAGCTCAATTAACTGAAAAGATCGATTTAAGTTTTAGCACTGGGGATTGACTTACAATATGGACTGAAAGTTTCAACATAACTCTTAAAGTAGGGGATGTCAAACGACCGTATAAAACTAGTTCGGATTATCTCAAACTCTATTCTTACAACATAAAATTGTTCCGAAACTTTAGACCACACGAAACGCTATGCGGATATCTTAATAATCTCTTTCTCTTATATATGTATAAAAAACCCGTGTCACGATGTTCGTTTGCGAAAATCTCCGAAACCACTGAATCTATTTGAATAACATTTTGTACATATCTATTATTTGATTCAACTTAAAAGTTAGGACAGTTTTTATAAAATAAATAAATAATAAATGTAAATTGTTAATATTTTTTTACATAAAATCAATTTCCGAACGCACGATATTTGACATATTATGATTTGACATATTGTAACCACGGCAACGCGTGGTCAGGTCCACTAGTATTTTATAAAAAAAATTCAAAAATGTATACTAAATATTTTTGCTGATCAGTGTATTTTATAATATTTTATTATAGGCATGAATCGTTTGTTTGAATGTTAATTTATTATTAGTCCAAAAATGCTGTCTGGTTGGTTACCTCGATTTAATCGTTAATTTCCATATAATCGCATACCTCGTTGATCTTGTTCGCAAAGCGATTCTATCTTATCTTTTCTTATGATGTACGATACCTATGCATCTTATGTAGCATTTGACAGATTGATAAAATCTGTTTTACGTGATAATGCATAAGGAGCGTTATATCGCATAAATATAGACCATGGGAATATTTAGGGGTTTTTAAGTAAAAGCGTATTTTCACCGAATTGCAATATGTAACTTAGTAACTTAGTATGATAGAATAATAACAAAAAACAGTTGCAGTGTGTCTGTCTGCCTCGAAGTTCTGTTTCTGTCCGTAGTACGAATCCGCAGCTACTAGATAAAAATATATATTTAATGCACTATAAAATAACTAAAATAATGGTAGAACAGTATATTTGTGAATGAAGTTTGACAAGTCACCAACCAACCATCATCAACTCAAAATTTTGAAAATACCAGTTTATAACACAAATAAATCCAAAATATTCCTTATTTCATACACAGTAAGACTCACATTCATAAGGGCAAAAGCGGTATAATGGCGCACAAAAATGTCATTTTGTGATTGATTATTTTTTACAATATAGTTTTATTTTGTTTAATTTTAAAAGAGCTACCCTGTAAAATGTGAATTTTGAGTTGTGTGAGTATTCATGAAAAGCAGCGATATTGTATCTGAAAAATAATTTTATGTCTTCAAAAATATGGTTTTAAATATAATTACAGAACTTTGCATCGAACAACAGAAATGTGTCTTCATCGTTCATGTGGAAGGTATCTTGGATGTTCGACGTTATCAATGTTCATAGGTTTTTTAAAGGCTAGGCTACTGTAGGTAGCTGGCTAGTTACCTACTTAAGTAGTTGCAAATCTCTATAAGTACAATTGATTCGATTTCATAGTATTTATCTGATTTCGGTAATACTGGAAAGACGGTTATAAGCAGTTATGGAAAAAACTTATATTACTTTAATATGGGCCGACCTCGTTATGTGGAGGTATGCGGGTAGCGAGGTATCTTTCGGTACCGTTACGGCGGACATAAAAAAAACCAATTAACCACAAAACCAATTGGTAGTATCCAATCCTCGTGAAGCATAATTAAAGCCACATCCACTTGTAATTGAAACTCTCGGCCAGTGCATCGGGCGCGTTACATTTACATAAACGGCGTGAACGGACACGAGCGCGCTGCCATTAAAATGCTAATCCACGTCCGCAGAGCTCCCAACGCCCAGCGCCCCGCGCCGAGCAGCGCAGCGACGGCACTCCCGCTTTCTACAATAACATCGATTGTTAGTGTGACTCCAGAAGGACACAATGACTCCTATATCCTACGTCATGCACCTGTCGCTCCTACGGTGTTTTGGGTTTAATTATTTATCTATTACTGGATACAGGATTCTTTATAACATTGAGGCAAGACTGAAAGTTTTTCCACCAAACTTTTTGTTATGGGTCTTGTACCGTAGCCTTAGGTAGTTCTTAGGTTTAAATTTAAAAATATTTAAAGGTGTTCTTAAGGCTTTTTTGACACTTTAATGTTTTAAAAATAGCATTCATTGAAGCCTATTGCTTAACATGTCCTCCGAAGCCTCTAAAAATATGAAGGTGAGTAATTAGCAGCTGTCACGTATAAAACAAAAACAGTTATGGTACTCATTCAGCAAATTTAAGCTACAATCCTAAAGAATTGGTCATGGCGAATAAGAGCTGTACAGACACTTCGAGAACAGCATAATAAGAATTTGCTAAATTCCTCGGAAATTGGCTACCTTCAATCTTAGTCGGGGAATACAATTGCGTTGAACTTCTGTCAATATTACCTTGACTTTGTCCAGATCCAAATCCATTTGTTGCTGGCACGACGGGGGTCACACCCACGCGTGGGCTGTAAACGGTTACAACACTACAGGGATTTTATAGATACTGTGTTGAGGCTTGTCCTTGGCTTGTCGACTTTTATAATTGGGCGACCTGGAGAAAGTGAATATACCTACAGCAAGTAAGTACGTACATACAATGCTCGTGCCGTACAAGTGAGTTCTACAGGGATCTTCATTTCAGTAAATTCCAATTTATTGTTGAGTCTTCTATAGAATTAGCGTGCACATTAGATAAAGACAGATTAAACAGATGATGTAATATTTTCGTTAAAGTTCATTCGCACACTGCACGTGAGTTCCTGGCGTCATGACACGCAACTTGATGCATTGCGCTCGTTCCCAGAACAATTAAACGAATCGATATAATAACTTTTTCTTCCAGGACTGGATGGAAAAAGAACTGAAGAGACAATCAAACGTTCTAGGTTGAAATAAAGCGTTCTCGATAATACTTCATCATCAACCTGCAGGATGCTATAAATACTGCAGTGTCGTTTATTTTGAAGCGAGTTTCTCGAACTGCAGAGATAATAAAGAGAGCAAAATTAAGCTCGGGCGCTCGGGGCGAGGCCGACGGGCCGTCAGGTCGGAACATCCTGACGGATTACATTAACGTGGCTCCAAACAGTTATAATTTCTATACCACAGTAAGAAATATATTTTGCTAATGTGTAAGTATATTTTTTTTATAAGGTTGGTTAAACAGATATCCCATAAAAAACAATACTTGTCAAAAAAACCAAGTCTCGCAACTCAGTTCTACCGTAAAAAGGAGTGAGATCCAAGTAATATCAAGTCGGTAAATAATTTCTATTCAGTGCCTACTTTGTCTAACCACGGCAAAGCATGGTCAGGTCCATTAATATTTACATATTGTTTACGTAATATCAATTTCTGCACGCACGCACAAAATTTACCATATTGATACCCATCACAAAAAGTGCACAACGCCGCTAAAGAAGTTTTCACTTCCAAAATTAACTTAATAAAATCAAAAATCAGCTTATTTATTAACTCTAAGGCGGACCGAAGTTCGCAGGGTCAGCTAGTAATAAATAAAAACGATTGGATAGATTCACGAGCGGATTAGCATAAGTAAGCAGAGCGGCTAACATACATACTGAGCGCCCTGTTCGTTATTCCGATACGAGAGCGACGCTGCTCCGCGAGCAGCAGCCGGCCAGACCGCAGCGCCCGTGACAGATCGCAGGCGGCGCGACCTCCGCGGCCGCGAGCCTGCCCCGGCGCTGCGGTGTACTGCCTTTGGGACAACTGAGGACTTCAATTAATTACTAGGTTACAAAGGAATGGCGGTTGTCGAAGGGACCGGTGCCCGGCGGACGGCCGTAAAACGTAAAGAAGCAATCCGACGGGTTGTCGCATATATCTCTACAAAGAGCTGGGTTTCGTTATTTGCTCGCCGTCTTTAGTTATAAAAATGTTATCACGATTTACAACATGTTTATTGCAGCACTCTATGTTAACGGCATTGATGAAACCATTCATTAGAACCCATGCCGTCGTGGCGGTGATTACATTAGTCATTAACGGTTTATGGCGTCCTTTGTCGTTAATTGTTGAGAAGAAAGAGTCATTAAAGTTAACGGAGCAATATTTATAGGGACGCAGCCGAGCGTAAATCAGCCTCGACCTGGCTTTTACTATATTTCGTGGAGGCATAAACGAAATTACATGCATCGATAAAGCTAATGACAATATCAATAATTGTGGATTCAATAAAATACTTATCATTATTTTATTTACCACAAACATGATATAATAATGTAAAGCGGCAAATCTCCGACGCAAGCGGCAGGTACCGGCCATTTGTGACAATACAATGATCTTGTTGCACGGCCATAGAGCATCGAGATACCAGCTTCAGCAAGGTGGACAAGGCGTTTCTTCGATAGTTCTCGGGGCACATAATCAATTTATTTCCGATTGGTGTGTCAGAGATCGAAAATATGAGTAAATTTAGATGTCCAGAGCAAGGCGGCGGCGTGGTCGCCGGCGCGCGGCCGCGTGACGGGTGATTGCGCCGGAACTAGCGCGCCGTGCGCCGCCGACCACGAGAAACTACGTTTTTTTGTTCTATCGAAAATTTCATGGACGAAGAATATTGCAAACGCTTTGTTAGAGTTAGGGAACAGGTATTTGAAACATTGTCAACTTTAGTAAATGCAATTCATGTTTCGGTAATATTCGGAGCTGGTGATATTTCTAAAATAGGTAGCTATTATTGATGTTAACCGAAGCAACTGTCGTGTTTGCGATACCCTCGCCTGTCGCCGTGCAGACGGTTCCAGGCTCGATCTGCGACCGGCCAAATATCTCATTGATAATTTTACTTTCTTCTTTTACTGCAGCTCGAGTGTAATTGTCCTTATGTGAGTAACCTCAGTGTAGGGTTATTAGTGTCAAGAACGACTCGTTGTTGATTTAAATGGAACATCACATCACATCACTGACTGATTGCTGCTATGACTAGTTCAAAATATAATTCTGCTAGATTGTTTTTGTACGTAGAGAAATCTATTTCCGTTTCACATGATTGTATCATCGCTATATCAGCGGCGCCGGGCCGGGCCGGTCCGCAACGATTTATTGGCTCGATGCGAGCGGCGATACGGACGCCGCTCCGTTGTACAACTCAAAAAGTAAATGCAGTATACACTCACAAGTGCCCGAGCATGATGTATTAGCGAAAGCGTCTCGTTACGCAACCTACACTCGGACTATGTTTACGTACAAATACTTTCTTCCTCAATAATCACTGCGGATTACATCAGTTATAACGTAGACTAGTAATTTAATACATATATAACGATGTGTTGTGCGTAGAATAATAATATTCTTACATCAGTTGCAGATGTAGTAAACTACGAGTCACAAAGTTTTTCCTTGACGTATTAATATAGTGATGGTAGTTAAAGCCCCCAAGTATAACGCTTACATAGTTTGTGACACATATTAGCTATAGGATTGCGCGCGCAGCGCTACGCCCGCACCTACAAATCTGATACGAGTAGTTCACACTCAAACCAAACCGATTGCTGCCCGATTGGTAGCAGGAGCGAGCCGCAGCCAGCGCGAGGCTCTTCACAATTAAATGAGTGTAATGTGAGCCGATACCGCCGGCCGTTCGTGCCGCTCGTCCATTTGTTAGCGACTCGGGATGAGCTCGCGTGCGCGGGCCCTGAGAACGCGATAGCAAATATCTTGCTCTTATAAATTGTGCCCGTTATCTAATGGCGTTGGTCAGACGGATTGGCACTTTATAAATGGATCTCAGCGAACAAGATCTAAACGTACAAAGGCAATAGTTTAAAGGCCAACATGTTTTTCTACGCACGGTAGGTAGGTACAGGTTTTTATGCATAGATACGAGTATGTTATTTTTACGTATCAATTTTAATGGCTATTTCACGTACTTAAGCCACATTAATCAAAGTACTTTATCGCTCCTGAGGACTGCACATTGCAATGATTGTCGCACAGAACAGTAAGAAAGCATAGAATGAATAGCTAGGGTTTTATAGGTATTTGTTTGGTTGAGTATCTACTCTAGATGCGAATATAAAGTAATATTAGGAATAGTTAATAGGCCATAGGGCGTTTTTCTCGCAGATAAAATCTATATGTAAAGATAGATTGTAGGAATGGCGGAGTTAAGGCCCATTGGCTTCTTCACTAGAGAACCTAGGGAGATGGCGGGAAAGTGGCGCCGTTAAGCAAGTGCTCTGCTAGGGCGATTGTACACTTACGGTTATGTATCCGCTGCCCATCCCTGACGTGGGTGTAGCGCACTATTATTATTGTTATTTCGAAAACATGTGCGTGCAGTGCCAACGACCGCTTCTTAAGACGTAGGTATAGTAGCGCATCTACGAGGGGGCCACAACGCTTTATTGTCAGACGCGGGTGCGGGTGCGGGTGCGGGCCTGCCTGACCAGTTGTGTATAAACGCTGGCCGTCTCTAACGTCGAGAGCGACAGGCTGGACGCATCGGCTGCGAGTTAACATTATGTTTATGGTATATGGTTCCTTGCGTTATTGTTACGGACGAACAAACACTCGGACCTTTTCCAGGACCTACGTAAATACCAAATTTTGTATATTCTTTTCAAATACTTCAAAAATTTCCAAGACAATCGGAAAGCCGGCAACTCATTAACAACTTTTGACTTGCATCTCAAGAACAGTGGGTATGTGCGAGCATGCCGCCTACTACTAATGGTGTACCTAAGCTATAACCAATTAAATAAAAAAGCAGATAAACTTAATGTAACTCACAACAGATGTTGGTTATGCACTGAATCGACACGCATTGCATGCAAGCCAGCATTGGGAACAAATGTCGATAGCGCAGTTGATAGATCAACGGAGCTTCAAAATAATGGTAATGATACATTGTATTATGTTGCGAATCCATGCTGACATAAATACGGTTTGATTGCAGAAACGTGTCCAGTAGATAGGCGAGCTCGACGGCACATGGAGTAATTAAGTATGAAGTGTAGTAACGGGCCAGCCCTCTCGAGTTATGTGGCACCGTTAGCTGGATCCGTGTTGGCTGAGCACGATAGATAAGATTTCATCTGAGCCGGGGTCAGGCGATGTCACGTAGCCAGGAGCGTGACGCGGTGGGCGGAGTCGGGGGCGGCGGGCGTGGCCTGCCGGCGAAAGCTCCACCATTGGCCGGTGCGGCGGCTGCCAGCGTGGTCAGCGAACAATGGTGCAGGCTGCGCACAATGGCTGAAACGTGACTCTATTGGCTCGTGTTGCAATCGGCGCGCGGAGAGCGGCTCCGTTTCGCAACCGGCGCGTGTTAGCTCCGGAGCGGCTGTAACGTGATCTTTACACTTACCTACAGCGCTCTCGAGCTGCTCTACTAACGCTCCCCTGAACGCTTGCACAATCGATGGAATTAATAACGAATGGACAGTTCATACGGAAACGACTCTAATACATACCTATGTACATACAGATAACTAGCTTTTGCCCGCGACATCATTCACGTATCTGTACCAATTCATTGAAATCCGTTCAGTGGCTTAGGCGTAGCAGACAGACAGCATTACTTTCGCATTTATAATATTAGTAGGGATTTACGAACAAAAATTGGCAGCGGTTCCAAATTCCATTAAACGCTAAAAACGTTGCAAGTAAAATATACTTAAATTGAATTCGGTAAGCAAAAATAGTTAATAGGTATAGAAGGAAGTCGTGGGTACAATTCCACAAAAAAGCACATTTGCGTGATGTGTATGCGTCGTTCTGTGATTGGGTGTTAAATTATTTGTAGAGGAACATATTTAGAAGTATAGGACATGGGTCCACTTCTATTCTTACCTCGCCTAACCCTGCTTTTTAGCGGCATCTGTACATTAATGTACCTATACCTACCTATACAATCTACTTCCCGTAGTAAGGGCAGTGTCCGGTAAGGGAGCATTGGCTGTGAGGGTAATCGGAAGATTCCCGAATACCGTCATTATTAATTGAATGTGTAGTGCGGGTTTGTTCTACACATTGAAGGCGGTAATTCTTACACACACAGTCTCCGTCGTGTCTCACCGTTCAATATATTTATCATGTAGGTACAGTGAGTTGACTCATATTTCACATCGCATATTAAGACATCGCTCTCAATGGCTGCGATGATCCATCTCAGTCTTTATCCGAGCATACGTAAATGTTTCATTCGTGCATTCTATAAATAACTAATGGCAAAGTAAATTCTACATTTGAAGCAAATGTTTCATACATTAACTGACCGCAGAACTAATTTAAAACGTAATGTAGCTAGGTACTATCCTCACATATCTCTGTTTTTACCCGACTATAAGGAGTGAGTTATGTTTTTCGCGCGTACCTATCTTGTTAGTGTCCGAATACATTGACATGATAATAACTTGAACGGATTCCACAGTTATCTGATTCCGAACTACGCGATTAAATGCCCGTGTTATGGTTCCCGCACAGCTGACAAACATACCATATAATACTTGTATGCAGATCGATCGTAATTTGTTCGTGTTAAGAGTGTCATAAAAAAATCAATCTTCCGGCTCATGAACAGCTCATATTATTATCGTTAAAAGTAACTTTATATGGCTTAAATAGAATTCCAACTTCATAAAGCTTTCATTGAGGCCGTTCCAGTTTAGCTTCTTTCAGAGTCTTACATCTTAAGGCGTAATGAGCTTAGCTGCCGATGAGAACGAGCGCCGGCGTGTTTACGGCCCGCTCGGGCTGTTAGTTCCCGATGAGCGCAGGGATGCATAAATACCGCAGGAAGGCGTAACTTACACACCTCGTTCGTTTCCTGTTTGCTGCGCGCCGTGAACTGATGTGTCGCGTGTATTTCAGCGGGCGGTCACACTGGCGCGCGGCGCGCGATATCGGTTGGACTCTTGATATTGGTAATAGTAATGCAGTCAGCAGAGGCTGTCAAGTTTTAATTTATAACAGCTATTGAGTCGCTCATGTTGGAATGGGGGTGCGTACGCGGTTACTTTTATCTATTACCTCTATTTTATGAGTTGTTAAACGAAGTCCCGGCTCGGGGGTCGTCGCCATACAATTATGTTACAAGGGGAAGCGTCCTCTATAGGGACTGACATAAATCATGCTATTGTTGTATTCGTATTGCTCTGAAACGTGGGGCGATTATTAGCTTGTGCTATATTTTCTCGCGGCCTTTCGCTGGTCGTACGAGCAGTTTAGTGATTTTTTTGGCGTCAGTACAGTCAGACACAATTAAGTACGTGAGAGAAGTTTCCTAGTGCTCCCCGCCCCCGCCCCCGC
>DWGJ01004537.1:0-11494 GCA_018246895.1 Aspitha aspitha aspitha | reverse complement strand
TTCATCACACAAATGTTTGTCCTGGGTGGGAATGGAACCCACGACCTCCGGTTTTGCAGTCAGAGTCTCTAACCACTCGACCACGAGGCCAGTCAGGTATCGAGTTTTACGCGTTATCGCGACACACGTGGGACGTACCGGCCTCCGCGTGATTGCGTAAATACAATACGCAACCAATACGCTCGTACGATACGCAACTTTATCGCGCGCGCAATACGCATTATATTCGATCGCGCGCGATTTGAGGTACAGACGGATTTAAATGAGCCGGCAACATAAAGCGCGGTTACGGATGAGTGTTGCGTCCCACGTGGTTCCGTGTAAAACGTTTGTTTCGCGATAATACGACTCGGCGGCAAGAAGCGGACAGGCCCAAGGGCGAATACGTTGAGATCTACATAGCGACAGACCGCACAACGAATGGGTAATACGGCAATTGTTTACCTTGGCAACGGTTGCTAGGCCGATCGTTGTCGATGCTGGCCGGTAATATATCAGTAATATCGGAACACAGTTGCAACTTGTGACGTATCACGTTAGTTTATCGGTGAGAAATTTTGTATGCCTACCGCATCCTCGAGTGGTCTTAATACACACGATTTTGAAGGTGTAAATAATGATAATAGAATTTTATATTACACGCTTTTTAAATATAATAATAGCATTTTACGACAGCCACGACATCATGCGCTGCGACATTCGCATTTGGAGAATACATTTTTAAATGGGACGGCGAAATGTGAGGCACTATAAAGACGTCAACGCCGAGAAATGCAAGGCGTTCGCGAGCGTTCTCTCAGCGCTATTACAAAAATATTTGAAAATAGAACATTTGACATTCGAAATTTAAAATTCAAACGATAAATAGGATCGATGTCGTTGTTTGTGAAAACAGCAGAGATTCAATACCATATCATAACAGTGGATAATTAAATCTAAGAGCTATCTAAATTATAACCATAATGATTTCATGACCATTACACCTGCACAGAATGAACCAAACCAAAGTATTCGTGGACCCGCAGTACAATACTTCATACGAATAGCAAACCTTCAAAGAACAAACCTGTTCCCGAATTAATTCATAATAACACCCCCGTTTCTACAATCCTATAAGAGATCGATAGCAGATGTACTTGGGCGCATAGTATAAAAAAGAGTAATTCAATACAAACAAATAACAAAGCACTCGAGTTATTTTACATATTAAAAACACCTAAAGAGTATACGGAATAAAACCACAAATATCATATCAGCTCGAATGTTAGATCAAAACACGATTTGACATTGAACGGGCGATGTTACGTGCACGGTCTCTAACCTCAAATAAAGCTTTATCTATGTCCCACATATGGTAATCGTGTGAAGAACCTTGTACACTGTCGGTATATACACGTTCCGATTTAACCCCACTACCTCGTGTTGGCGACGTTATACTATTTTTATTATTACACTCGGGTCACTAACACGGTCGATAGAGAATACCAAGCGCCATTACCTTGAGATTCTAACAGACATAGCTATAGATACATGACATATACATACGTGCTTTTAACACAGACAGTCATACTCATTCATTACTATATCTATAGGCTTTGAACAAAACCAAAAATTATATCTTCTGCAACCATTTTTTGACTTTATGCCTGCACAAAAGCAATTGTACAAAATCTAATTTTCTTTTACAAAAGTGACTAATTTGATAAAATCTAATGTTCACTTACAAAAGTGACTAATCGGACAATGTGCGAGCACCTTTATCCCTCCTCACTCAGAAACCGTATAAGGCTCAATGTGGGCGAAGATCAACACGTGTTCCCTATGAGTAAACGATATTTATGTACCGGGACAGCCAGCATTCGATGGCCGTTAGCATAGATTTTTTATTTATTTATTTATCTATTTAATTTAGGACATCCAACATAGATAACCGTTTTAACTGTTATAATATGCCTTAAATATTAAACTTAAATGTGTACCCACTATTATAGGGTGCCACAGGACGTGTAAACTTAAAACTACACAAAAACCTTATGATGAAATTAAAAATTAACAAATGTTTGCAAAAATAAAATAAGGTAAATAAATTAAAAAGTCACTAATTTTCATTTCTTAAGAATTATTATTAGCATCGTTTACAATTTTATACTGATCACAGTGTTACCCTAAATTTTATTTCACGAATGACTTTCACGCCGAAAAGTTCCATGTAGTTAATAGACCGCTATTGTACGGAAGCTACAGATGTTATAGCTATCTCTGCCCTCTTTGTCCGGTGGTTAGAGATCCTGACTGCGAAAACGGAGTATGTAGCTTCGATCCAACCAGGCTCTGCAGTCACGATAAATCACCACTGCGAGCCACGAGCCAATCAGTAACATTCATTGAATATTAACTTGTCGCATTATACATACTAAATTCGACAAAAACAAACAGGCTAAAACAATTCGCCGACAGAACTCACCGTTTGAACGTCAAATTTATTTGCCCGCAGCCATTTTTGTTCCGTTTCAAAACGGCACGGCCAATATTTGAAATGTCCGTATACGTTTGTGCGAACTATAAAAATACGTTAAAAACGACGGTAGCCATATTTACATTGCTACTAGGGATGTTAAGGAGCTCCGTAACCGTGACCGACACTATCGGATATCCGATATAAAAATCTATCCGTAACCGAATCCGATATAAAAGTTTCGGATAATTTCTGATCGGGGCGGGGTCTAAATGAGACACGTTATGACAAGATTTTTTTGATTGGCCAATACATAAGCCGCGCGAGTCCTTTGCATTGCTTGTTTCCTTCTGTTTAGTCATAACTAGACAGCAATTTAACATTTACTATTTGTAGTTTTACTTTTGGAAGTTCTTATAAATTTAGCATTCATAACCGAAACTATCCGAAACTAACGGATGATTCGTAATAATTTCACATCCGTATCCGGTATTATAATTATTCCTATATCCGTATCCAATCCGTATCCGAAACTACCTATCCATAACATCCCTAATTGCTACCATACGATGTCGTGTATGCGGATTCGCAAATAGGATCACGCCCGCGGCCTCCACCAATGAATTATTGATTGCAACGCGCCCAGCAATCGCGGCTTCAGCTGCGTCAAATGCCACTGTTAATTCAATTTGCATTCGC
The DNA here is from genome assembly GCA_018246895.1 of Aspitha aspitha aspitha. NCBI lineage: Eukaryota > Metazoa > Arthropoda > Insecta > Lepidoptera > Hesperiidae > Aspitha > Aspitha aspitha. The sequence goes on along the minus strand of DWGJ01004537.1, from coordinate 8,340 downwards.
GGCTGACATTTTGCAGTTCGTATCTGATCTACAGAGTGTGTTGAAATTCGTTTATTTTTCTACGTACGGATAGGAATGAATGCACATTTGTATGTTCTGTGTCTGGGCGTAATAAAAATATCTATATAAGTACTACATCGTAAGTATATATGTATGTGTATCAGCTGTCCGGTCACCATAACGCAGGCATTAAATTGCCTAATTTGGGATCAGACAGCCAAATCAAGCCCGTTTATATGTACTTGAAAGATCGAGCATTTCCACTAACTCCGGTCTTACATCTTTCGGCATCTATTAAAAGTACTATTTCCCCGGCCTTATAGGACCCAGATTTGTCTTTATATTACCTGTACTGTGTTGTCAATCTCTCTGTTGCTCTATGCTCTAGCGCATTCAACTGATGTGGGAGATACCTAACATATAGCAGAAACAGAATAAATAATAAACACAAAGGCACTTTGTTATCGTCAAAAATTAGGCAGAATCAGTCCAGCAAAGCTTCATTTAGCAAAATATGAGTGTATTAGAAAATGCCATTTACATAAATATGAACAAAATGAAAGTGTAAGTCTTAAAAACGTATAAATGTACGGAGAGCGACAAAGAAAACATTGCAACAACACATCAATCCGTACCAGAGTTACAATTAGTGGAATTTCGTGATACAGCAACAGGCGATCCAACACTAGACAACACAAAGCCGCACGACCGTTAGGCAATAGCCGGGCGTACGTCGACCGTGGCCTTAGTGCGATCTGATTACGAGACACGTACGTTGCGGTTGGCGTTCCCATTGATGTAACTGGTTTTGACACATCGTGTGATGGAACTAGACGCGATCGGTCATATCGTCTCTCACGGATTGAGTTTTCTCAGCCAATAATTTCTCAGCATTATTATTTTTGACACTTATCGTCCCATGGCTGGAAATAGGTCTCCTCTCTTTGTGAGAGGATTTTAGGACTTAGTCTACCAGTGTGACCAAGTCCGCATTGGCAGACTGCATACACCTTAGAAACATAACAAAGTTTTATAACATCAATGTTTTTCTTCACTGTTTTAGCGAGTGATATTTAAATTTTAAGTTATAAAACGCAAGTAATAAGTCAGCGGTGCGTGCCAAGATTGAATACAACACAATGTATCGATACTTTGTCTATCAAAACTGGAGTAAATCGAAAATTTTATTTCATTTAAAACAATGTTGAAAGCTGCGAAATATTGTCACAGTTATTTCAGTCAAAGTATTTCAACAGAATTGATATCCCAAAATAACTCGGACACCGCCGCCTGTGTCTCTTCAATTACGGTCATTCCTTATTTAATAGCAGAGTATTCCAGTTCTCGTGAATCACAATTGAACACATTTTTAGCGTCAAAGCTAAAATTGGAGCATTTTACTCATTTATTACTAGGCCGATTGTCGTAATTGTCGTGTTAAAAACCACAAGATCATTCGTAGTGTGGACAGTTGAGGGACTATATTTTACTACACTCTACACTTTTCTCTTACCGCCGTCAAAATTCATTATCGCGTCTTTAATGTAAACCTGCTGTCATCACGATTGACAATAACAATCAGAGCCCCCGTTACACGAACATTTGTTATTAAATGCGCAATCAGCCATGCCTCCAGACGTGTCATTGGCTGTTGTGAATTTAATACCATTGTCTGACATTTAATTAGACACGGCGGCAAATAGTGGAAGGGCGCAGGGTTGAGCACAAGGGGTCTTGTTGATAGATTGATGGTGTACAGGAATGTCAGATATTAAATCAACATTGGATTTTGATTCTCTTACTTAGTGACGTTAAATCAATTTTGAATTTTGATTTTATTCGTTCAGAGAACAAATGCCGTTGCATCGTGATGTTGAGCGAAGTCGCAATTTTAAATACCGATAAAATGAAGATCTATATGAAAATAATTGAAAGATAGTTTTGATTAAATACGTGATTGAAGAAATATACTGGAAGAAAATAGATTAAAAAGACAATGGGCATTGTCACTGATATTACTGAAAACTTCTTTACATCCCACTGTAGGGCACGTTTTTCTCGATAGAGTTGATATTATGAGAAGAATGCTTAAGCCATTTTTCTATCGCCCTTAACGCCACCGAACCCCTCGCAAACGATTTCTGATCGTGTCCTCGGCAATGTATCTGTAATTCTTATTAAAAGTTGTCGCTTGCACTAAAACTTTTCACACTGCTTGAAATCTGCAGTCCCATTAGGATTGGGAGTCGTTTTATCATCTAACCAAATATGTTAAGGCATTTAACCATTACCGTACACACAACCTTAAGTAAAGCTCAATCCCTTTCTAGGATCGATTGTAAGTAACTTGATGTCTCTGAAGTTTCACTTCCAAGAAATTGTGACTGTGTAATCTATCTTCAAAGGTAAATCCTTGTAATCTCACTAATGTACCTTCGTTTATATATTTATTACATACTACACCTTTTACTCTCACGATATTGGATACACCTTTTATTGTAAGTATGAAAACTCTCATGAAGATTGCGAATGTTTATTACATTGTTATTGTTAGGAATGATCATCATGACTGGAATTTATGTACGTGTTTCTGTAAAACTTGTAATCGAGATTGTTTGACTTTATTAGATAAATTCTACTTAAATTGAATAGTTTCAGGCGAAGATACTAGCAGACGAGCAGTTAGCAGTGGCAAATGGCTGCCACCACCTTGGACATCTTCCGTCAACATGAACAAAACTGCCGAAAGGGAAGTACGAGGATCATGTAGTTCATTTACTAACATAATCTATACTAATGAAAGAGTTTGTTTGGTTGAACGCGCTAATCTCGGGAACTACTATTTCCAATTGAACAATTATTTTTGTGTTGAATAGTCTATTTATTGAGGAAGGCTATAGGCTATATAACATCACGCTATGACTAATAGGAGTGGAGCAGCAACGACAAATGTTTCAAAAACGGAAAAATATTGATTTCCACGCGGACGAAGCTGCGGTCACAGCTAGTTTTTTATAAACTTCTCTAACACCTATGTAGACACTTATGCTCAGTAGCTGGCAATGTATCATTCAGTATTGATGTAAGTTTCACAGTTAAAATACGCCGAAGACGTAGATGTACCGAGAAGCAATGCTTCCATTACTGTATATCCGCTTAAGCGATCATCCGAAGCACATTGACACTTAACGTAATTTAAGGATTAATGTTTATTAGGTTTCTTCTAAGCCCTCAACGCGAAAATATATCTTAATTTATATGTACACGTTTACTCGTACATGTTTCCTCCATGGGTGTGTTCGTAAATTGTTTTCTACGCTACTAAACGACTCGACAGATTTTTTCACTTTCTGGAATTGTTTCTACTTTCTGATCTATTTTCCAGTTTTGATAAAAATGTTTCTTCAGCACTGCCGACCCGCATAGAACTGTACCTTTTCATTTTGAGAGGCGACCCTTATTTAACAACGAATCGTTCAAACGTTTAATAACGATGATTGTAACAAACATTTAGTAGACGAAAAATTTCTTAGTTTTAATTTTCACTAACAGGTGTTATTATGAAGGTTCAAAAATAATCGTCCCCGCCACTGGCCTGCTTATAAGATTATCTTCTCGGTGCGGAGGAAATGCTTTCCTTCCGCTCGAAGTTAAATACGCGATGGGTCATTTTATTAAGCGGTAATGAACTCTTAAGACAATTTTTTACTACCCTGCGCTGGGCGTGGACAGGGCGTCTGTTCCAGTCCAGTCCAAAAGTGTCAAAAAAAGACGAATCTCGAATTAAAGTTTTCAAATGAAACTCGCGAAACATCTTCGAGGGAAGGCAAATTTAACGGAACTATGTTTTTAATCATTTATACGGAACATGATAAGAATCAACTTTGAACTGTAGTTCGTAAAATAAAACGCGTCTCGAGATAAAGTTGGTGCCTTGATGCACTAAAACTTCATTCTGCGAGCCAACTTGATTAAATAGCGTATGCTCCAGGTTTATTTGGAACACTTCCAGGGACACAAATAATGCCGAGGAGCATGTTTAACCGGCAAATATCCATCCGCGCGAAAACAAGTAACGGTTGAAGTATGGAATTTTAGTATAGTAATTTCCTTGACATCACCGACAGAAATAACACTGGCGAGCGGAGAAGGTAAAGATGTTAGAAATAAATGAAATAATAAGGTAAAACGATTCGCTTCATTCATCGCGTATACTTTTTCGACGAAAAGTCAAGACATTTCATAAGAAATCAGTTGTTTCAACTGTTTTTCGGTCCGAACGGTGTGGTTGGCGGTCCACTTGTATACCAGAGGCGACCATCTCAGTCCTCGAGAGTAGCAATCTGTGACCGACTTCTGACAGGGTAACTGCTAACACTCATTAACTGCACCTACTAACACATACTAACAGGGCTCATATCACTAACAATCCCATTCCTGCAGTCCTGTTACTAAAGAATACTCACCATCTATTCCTTATTAACACCTTATACTAAGTGAATTCACACTAACAGTCCCTACAGCCCTGTTAGGAGTCGGTTACAGATGTCCATGGGCGGCAGCAGCCCTTTGTGACTGCTGCCCGCTCGTTTGCTACTCTATCAATATAAAATAAGGGACGGCTGTGTGTTTGATCCGGTAACCTCAGATTCCATTGTCTCTTCTAAAGTAATTTAATTTCAAACGTCGAGGGAAGCTGGTTCTCTTGCAAGGTCGACGAGATAATGCCAGCTACAGCATATTTTTCCTTCTATCGAGCAATTATTATCGGATTCTTCGTATTGATTATTTATTATGTGAAACAATGCTCTGCCATAGGTGATTTGTAATAAATATCTGCCAGTGATTGGAACATTCATATACATATTTTGTCTAATTAGTTCCCCAACTCCAGTACCTCAAAGTCACCGTTTGAGTCAAATTTATTTCGACACATTTTGTTAGCAAACAAGGATAGTTTATCTGCCGTTTTTTATTAATTGCATTATATACTAATTGTAGATTATTCGGCTGATAACAGTGAGATAAAGGCGCTCTCTAAATGCGTCGATAACCGTTGCCTTCAATAAGGCCAACTCTAGATATCGTGTACAAGGACGTTTAATAATGCAGCCACGTTGTAAGCACTTTGAAGAGTATAAAATATAGAAATGGCTGTGAGCGTTCCGGTGTTTTAGGCTGCGTTTCCACCAGGAATGGGCACGGACGCGTAGCGAGGAATGTCTTTGTTGAGAACCAATAGGATCCCTTCATTTGCCTAGCCTCGCTTAGTACGCTCGCGTAGCGGACGGAGGTCTCGCTCCTATTGGTTCTTAACAAACACATACCTCGCTACGCATCCTCGCACATCCCTGGTGGAAACGCAGCCTTAGTGTTCAATGTTCGCGATCAATGCTGAGGAAGAAACATACCTACTATATTAATATTTATTTTCATTCAAAAGTTGAACAAGTTCGCACTTAGCATTTGTTCGATGGACTCCTTTACACAATTTCGCTACTTGACCACTTATTTAAATGCTTTCTGTTCAGCTACAACTATTTAATATCAATATAACGACATCAGTGATCGGAGGAAACAAATCGCCTCTATTCGCGCATCGATCATCAACAGGAGCTGTCACGTTGAGTGATTGCTCTGAGGTTTTTTTCTGTATTGCGCCAGTATCTGGTCCGACAGGATTTGCTAACACGTTCACAATGCTAATTTACCATTTAGCTATGGCTATGTTTTACTTTTTTTTAATTACCTATCAGCTCGATTAATTTGCTTCAATTCTCTAGTGGCGATAAAAAATTCTTTCGCAAGTGGTCAAAGTGTACCGAGACTTGAGATATTGGATCCCTTTTCCCATTGTAGTCTTGTTTGTTTTGCGATATTGAGATTCTCGTTGTTTCAGACAGATATTTTCTATTAAATATTTACATTTGCTTTGAAAGGATGGAATTTTTATTAATTCTTCGTTTTATGTCTAAAGTCAGTAAAAGGTGGTTGATGTTGTTCAGTATCTTTGCATCGGTCGAATTTATGTTTATCTAGACAAATATTGGATTTAATATATTTCTTATTCATCTTCCTTGTTACTTACTGGTTACGTTTTGGTCTAATATATCTCTGATTGGTTTTGGAATATTGCTTCCCTCAACATTCGTGTTAGTATTTCAATTTATTATTTATAAGTTTTGTTTATCGTTTCATTAAGAAATACTCTACGGGACAGGTAATAGTTCTTATTGTTATTCATTGTTAGTTATCAGCCGGCGTGGTAACAAGTTGTTGTGGAAATCATAAAGAACAATTCTAACCATTGATAATGAACATTGAAAGTGACGTCCGGGAATGATTTGAATTACATTTGAGTAGGTTATAGCGATATGTTGAGAAGGAGGTTTACCTACTATTTATGTTGAAGGGCGGCAAAGAACCTTTTGTTTTATTCGTTATAAGGTACATATTGCATATATATTATATTTCTTATTGGAAGTGCTGAAATTTTTTAAGTCAGAAAATAATAAAATACAGTCTTCATACTCAGATATCTTTAATTGTAACTGCGAATAACTCGAGCATGCAGTGTTTATTAAAGCATGTGATAATTATGAATTTATTAAAGACGCTTATCAGTGAGAGGTCGTTGAAAGAAAATTTCTAAATGTTATAATACCAGGTTATTTATCATGAGCGGGTAGGTCGGTACACGCGAAACTAGGTCGCCGGTTAACTAAATTTTCCTCCGTAATATCATGCCTAATAAAAAATGGTAATGCTTCGTACCCTTGCCTTACGCGGCGTTCGTGGCGCAATATGGCCGATTTCATATCCGCTCGCCGGCGGAGCGAGCGCGCCAAGGCCGCCATTGACTGCGTTGCCACATGCGGCGCGACTCGATTCGACTGGCCGCTCGGAGCTCCGACACATGCCTGGCTTTTAGGCGCTGCGCAAGGGAGGCCAAGACTGTCCTATCTCGACCAAATAGGTCAAACATTGGCCGATAGGGGAGTCGAGAGCTTCCGAAACCGGCGTGTGCGTGAAGAGAGTGATGAATATAGACGACGATAGACGATATTTGGCACTCGCTGCTTTTTGCATACCCCGTTAGGGAGCTGCCGTGACGGTATGTATGTATGCGAACATGGACACTTTTGTGTCTTGTGTCAGACAGCTACAAGCTACCATTTGATTTCTATAGAAGCAGTATGAAATAATTCAGCTCCATGCGCATACGTAGACATTGTTTGTCTCCTGTTACCTCCACCTAACACTATACTCTCTTGTGACGGTGTGCTGTGTTGGTCCTGGCTTTTGGAGCAGGTTTTCGCTGGCGTTGCGCTTCCCATTCCTTTACAGGTTTTGTCCCGATCCAAAAGGCGGGTTATCTGATTAAAGGACACCTTGTAAGTAATCAGTAATCGGCGTGTGTACGTTTCTAATTACACGTATTACTGATATAGAACCAGATCTGTACAATAAAATGATCCCATTCGGCCACGTGACGTTGAGGCGTGAACGGTATTAACTAGGTGCTCGTTCGTATGTGTTGAGTTGAGTTTGTACGCGTCTCTTACAATTTTCCTCGTCGTGGCAGTTTTATTACACTTATATAAACACACTCGTGTTTGTATATGACCACTGTATGTAATGAATTCCTTTTCAATGATCACCTAAAGTTATAAGAGATTGCTAACAACAGTATTTCTAAGTGATTTTTGTGCTAATCGCGTAATATATGTACGTATGGATGCATTTGTATCATTAATTCTAATTAGGAATACTTTTCTAACTTAACCCATTTATAAATAAGATGCATCTACTTATAAATTGAACTTTGCCTGAAAGTAAGCAAATGATAATTTATTTATTTTATACAGTTTATTACGTCTTAGATGTGAAGGTACTGGTGACGAGACAATATGGTTTGATGTTTTGATAGATAATACGCTGGAAATATCGCGAAAGAGTATGTTTTTTGTTGATGTATAACAATATAATAAAATAAATCCGCCGACATTCGGCGACATACATTCTGTAATCGTTCGTGCTTCCGGACCGTTTATTTCCGGGAAATAAATCGCGGACACTATCTTTTTTTTATGTTTCCATGAATTCGAATTGTCGCGATAGACATGTATGGATGCGAGAGTCGTTTAAGATTCATCTCTTCGGTTCTCACGGTTCATATTTTATTTTCATAGCGGACAGTGAACTGTGATGGGATTCCGCCGATTGCGTTTTGTTAAATGAACCAGTGTAACGTTTACCCTAACGGGGTAGGCGGAACGCAGCGAGTGCCAAATATCTCTGTCCTTACAAACCTGTCGTGCTTCGTCTACATTCATCGTT
>DWGJ01004536.1:0-11495 GCA_018246895.1 Aspitha aspitha aspitha | reverse complement strand
GGGAAATGTTGGGAAAACGGGAGAAGTTACTCCATTTTTAAGCTCCTACATCCATAAATAGTGGAGAAATACTGTTTTATACCCATGCGAAGCCGGGGCGGGCCGCTATTGTATTTTAAAAGGGTAAGCAAGCGCGGGCTAGTTTTCTATCCGGCGTGATTAAATGACAACAATATAAATGATGGAGGCCGTACAATTAAGCGGGCTCACCCACTACATCAATCACTGCTGAAGATACCCCCGGATCCAATTTTATTACGTTATTTTCTGTCCTGATCCCGAACTACAATCTACAACCCGAAACTTTTTACATTTATCTCCCCATACAATACAATCATACGAATACTTTCTGTATGTTTCCTTTTGGCAGAGAAAACGTTATTACAATTAATATTATTTCATTCCGAAATGATCGTTCGTCTAAAAACTTTTTAAAATTTGTCTCCAAATGGCATACTCATTTCGTTGGTAGATTTCTTTGTTTTGGTTTTGGGTTTTAGGTTTGCATTGTCCATTGGCATAATCGTTATACTTACAATGTCAATACGAAGGGCATCGACCTAAGAAACGCCCGTAATAAAATTGTGAAATAGGTAGATCAATTGTCAATGTTAACCAACGCCATTTATCGAATATTATTGAGTTAAAAAACCGGTAAGCAAAAATGTTAATTTTGATTGAGTTCCCTATAAGTCAGATCAGAAAAATGCTATTGGGCAGCTAATTTCGACATGTCAATTACGTAACGGTCAACTAAACAAGCAGCTGTGGTTAATTAAATGACTGATGATGATTAATTAAATAACCGGGTCATGCAATTAAAAAAATCCTTAATCTTGATGTTTGATCGATGTAAGGAAAGAGTCAGTTTGATGGAAAGTTATACATTAAAACCAAGTTGTTTCCTCGCCTGCAGCTCTTCAATGTCCTATTACAGCTCAGTCCTATAACTGGGGGAAACCTGGAGAATAGTTTACCTCCACCATAAGGGTACCACACGCCAACTAGTGTTAATTACCTGTAACATGAAAATTAATGATATTATAAAAATGTTATGTATAAGAAATATGTATCGGGAAGAGTGCACTTTAAATGATATTACAGAAAATATAAATAAGATTTACTTTTGGGAGTGTGCATAAATTTACCCGGAGAATAACGTATAACATAAATATATTATGTATAAACGTAATAGCTTAATTATTGGGCCAAGAGAGACTTGTCGTAGTAAACTTATGATGACAATTAGCCGCATGACTGGCGGCAGAGGATGCAATTTAAACCACATTAACCGTTTACTAGTATTAGTTTTATCACAACCGCGTAACAAATACCTTTTCCGTTTGGCAACGAATATTGCTGTAGTTGTAGTTCAAGTGCACAGCCAAGAACGCAAATTGACCATCGCTGAAAACTTATAATCTTTTTTTATGATTTTAAATTTCTTATTATGACTGGCATCTTAGTACAATAGGTAAGAACTTGACTGGTATGCTAGAGGTGGTGGGTTCGATTCCCTGCCAGAACAAATATTTGTGTGATATGCACATTTTTTTCTTCTGTGCCTGGATGTAATAAAACTCTCCAAATAAATATCATATAGTATTTATGTATATTTATCAGCTATCTGCTTACCGTAAAAGAGACATTTAATTGCCTAATTCGGGTTCAGTATTGTCCTTATTATTATAAAATTTGATTATTTCATAACTGTGAAGTAACTTTTACAAAGAAAATATACAAATGTTGTACTAGAAAGCAGTATAATGCGGAATGATTGATCATTTCTTGATATTGCACCTAATATCGCTATTGTCGATATTATCGCTTTATAAAACAGTACCGGGAAGGAGATATAAACATAAATTTATTTTGACTAACGATCACACACAGATGCAAATTCTTTTTGAAATTGGAACTGGATACCATCAATTCACAACTGGCACACAGTTCTTGTTTTTCTTTTTTATCTAACAAAGAAGGATATAGACGTACCCGCTACCGGATGTTACGTGCGCACTGCCGCCCATAGACCTCTGAATTCAATTTTAAGTATCTTAAAAAATCTTGGGTTCGGTCATAATCATCAAAGGCCAGATAAAATAAAATAACAAACAATAATAATAAAATACTATAATGTCAAACAGCGATTCGAAAAATATAGTGCAATTTGTCCACCAAATATATACGAGTATATTCTGTTGCTTAAAACAGTTATAAGCGATAATAATTCTAGCGAGTCCAATTGCATTAAGTTTGAAACAGGATTTCCAATCTCTTTGTCTTGATAAATTTGTTATAAAACAAAAAATTGATGAAAGTTTCACTCTGTTATCTGTGGTTCGATCAAATTATTTTAGTACATACGTATTACGTTATCTTTCGTCTAGGTCGTGAACAACCTAATCTTACGATATATAAATATAACAACAAAATACTCCTTTTAACTCTCTAAAAATCTCAATATTGCAATTGAAAAAAAGTCAGAATCACATGCAGTGGCCTATCAACTAATTGTTTGGTGTTTCTTACGTATTAATCTTTTATTTTAAATTCTTTACGTTATTAAAAAGCGATCCTATAAAGACGTCCACAGTTGTCTATGGTCAAAACGTAATCTTAACTCAAACTATATGCATTGTTATAGAAACGACCTTGAAATTAACTAACATGGCCAAATTATAATTTATCAAACTTATGTCATAACCATAACCATAAAGGAGTGTTATATCCGATTGCAAATTTTTTCCACAGAATACTTACCCACGACTATTGAAAAGAAGATTAAATCGGTAACGTGGAATATGCAGATTTATCGAAACGTCCGAAAACAATTCTTCCCAATTCTACGAGCGGGGAGGCTGGGGTCAGTTCGCGCCGCACGAGGAACTCCACCAATAAAACCGCAACATGCCAAAGCGAATGCTAGTATCAGACTCGAATATTTGACTATTCGGATTTTACTTTTAGCTGAAAGTGAAGAGAAATCAGTTTTATAGCAAACGTAAGGTTTAACGTAACTCGAGTTCTATAAAAAGCAAGCCGTAGTTAAAGTATAATGGTATAAGATGGTATTTGATTTTACTGGTCTATACATCGATTTCTTGCAGGGTCATAAATTACATAAAAATTCAGACCTACAAAATGAAATTAATTAAATTATACATAGCCTCACAATGTTCTATGAGCTCGGGCGAGGACCGTTATGCTATATATATTGATGATACATTGTAATCTAGAGAAGAGTTCGGATTAGACCGCAGAACATGAACAGTACAGTTGCCTAAATACTCGTTTTATCGGTAAATGCCTCCCGCTGGGGACGGGCGGGACAGTGAAGCGCGGCTTGAGCTCCTTTGACGAGCCAACCGCAACACGAACGAACCATTCGACATCGGTAACCAACTCAAATATTTGACGTTACAACTTTGGACAGCGCGGTCCGCAGTTCCCCTCAGTTCCTCTTCCAACTACGTGGAATGTAAATAGTGTACTAAAATGAGATGTGTACTTATTATGCAAACTGTATAACTAGCTAGCTAAATAGATATGGCGTTAAAATATAAAATAAATCAAACCGTAAAAGACAATGTCAGGTAATTTTCTTATTAGTGTAGTTACATCTGAAACTATCATATTTTTGTGCAATATTGTCCTGTATTAGATAAATTAATAATAAATGCCGCAACGAATTCAACAAATCAAACTTACATTATATTTACGGCTGCGAGTAACAAAGAACAAGTAGTATAAATAACGAGGAGCAAAAACTCCACGAAATAAATCTCGCATCTGTTTCTTTGTCAAGTTCCACAGAAATGTTAATGTACAATTTTTTATGCATATATATGTACAATCCACTATCACTTTACGACGAATTCTCAATGACTTATTATTTATTAAAAGAAAAATAAACAGTAAACAAAAAAAGCAGAAAACAATGAATCAAAGTATGTATAATTGAAATCCATTTTAACAGAATAGGTACGTTTCGTGAAAACACTTATCTGATCCGTTGCTCCATTGGTTAGTCCTATGGTCCTAACTGTGGTTGTGGGTTCGATTCCCACCGAGGAGTATTTGAGCGAGGAGTGTGAGTATTTTTGTAATGTGTGTATGTATAATATATAAGAACGTTTCGCCTAATTTACAATCACTTTCCCAGAAAGATTGAAAAACATGAATCTAATATTGACAATATCGGATAAGAGCTTAAAGTTAATTATTTCCTTAACAATAAAACATTTTACTGACGTTGTGCTCTATGAAAATGTATTACTTCGTCGTTTGAATACTACTTATACATTCTCCGAGTAATATTACTAGTTAAAGATCCGAAAATGGAGCAAAGGAATCATTCTATTCCCTTTTGCTATTATCATCTAACAGATTAGAAAAATATGCATGTGGTACTACTATGTACGTTGATGAATTGAAATCAAAAACACAACTTTAATTATGATCTTATTTAAAGTAAGATAAAACTGTACACGGACGAATATAAGGTGCAATGAAAATTTAACATCACGAGATGCATGCAAGCATGAAGCAACTTGTATTAAATAAACAGAAATAATTTTGTATCAGTATATTTGAAGTAAAACTAATTGTATGGTTAATGATTATGTTTATTCAAGACTAATTTACGTATGCTAACGTTGAATTCTATCGAGCACACCTGGCTGACTCAAACTTAATTTCATACACAAGTAAACGTAACACGAACACGTTATGATATTTATTGGATATTGTTATTTATTACATACCACGAAAGGTTCAAAATACCTTGAAAGATGCATGACACATGCAAAATGAGGTACGTACTCTTTTGTGTTACAGGTCATTAAGCCGTCTTTCTGACGCACATTTGATCTGGTGATTTAAGTAAGCGAACGATCTGTGGGAGGTGAATGAAAAATAGGCGGTGAAAAGGATTCATTCGCGGCGTGGGAGTGCGAGTGAACGAACTCGCGGTCAAAGCATGCCCAAGCGGTGACCTGCTCACGTGACATCGCCTCACCGCTATGTCCTAACGTGAGCTTATACCTTATAAGTTTTTTAACATTATTTCTTGTTCGTCAAAACGTTAATTACTTTATTACACAAAAAAAATACTAAATGTTTAGATTTCTTTTTTATTTTAAAACTGACCGCCTTCCATTTTTTTAGGTGGGCAATATATTTATAACTAGCTGTGCCCGCGGTTTCGCCCGCGTCGACATCGATTTTTTCTCCTTTTTGCAACATTCATCTTTGCTGCTCCACTCCTATTAGTCACAGCGTGATATTATAAAGCCTATAGCCTTCCTCGATTAGTGAACTATTCAACACAAAAATAATTGTTGAATTAGAACCAGTAGTTCCTGAGATTAGCGCGTTCAACCAAACAAACTCTTCAGCTTTATAATACATATTAATTAAAATAACAAGGTATAGATAAAAGTATTGCAAATTCCTATTATGCAGTGATTATAATTGATTTGCAACTGCGTAAAAATTCTAGCTACATTTGTTCTTCTGAGCGTTTTCAGTCTAAAAACGATGGTGACTGTGCGGACCTATCGATCAAGATCATGATCTCATTTGTCGTAATCTTGTCATCACGATATCTCGCTGCTCGGATGGATGGCCTGTTAGTCTCACTCGCTTTTTATGACATCGATGGTCAAGAAGCGTCTTAACCAGTTGATAGGCTATTACTGCTACCAGCACTCATCCCGAGGCAGCTTAAAAAACAACAGTGAACTCGTTTCGTAAAGAATAAAATGTCACTAATGATTATCGAAATTTGCTCTCGACAATATGCTGAGTTCCGTCTTCAAATATCATATCAAAAGTTTGTAACAATGGTAAGGCCGATTCATTTACTTCCCGTTCCAATGAGGATTGAAGCCGTACATTTCGTGTTGTCTCATTTCTTACGTCACCGAGTTTTGTGGTCAAGATAAATAACCAGATGCCATTTGTGCTCGTAGTGAAGGTACAACCAGTTGCCGCCCACGGCTACGTTAGAAAAACGACACCCCGCCTACCATGTTGAAATCAGATCGCATTACCATCATTAAACAATACAAGACATCCAATACAATGCTCCCATGGAGCCCAACACAACTACAAATACAATCATAAATACAATACAAATCTAAATAATTACGTTATCGAAATATTATCATAACAACGTTATGCAAATTGGGTGCAAAATTATTCGCAGCGACACTGAACAGTTTCCATTAGTGTTGCATTTAAAGAGCGTCGGTGCTTGACTGCGCTGTTGCAAAATTATAATAGATATTGAGGCAATTAACATTCAATTGCGAAATACTCGTGTCAATATTCGTACGACCGCCAGGTGGTAAAAGTTAATATATTTTAATTGATAAAAACATTGACCTTTAGACATATGATTACATCATAAATATTTAAGAATAGCACGGATCAGTTATTCTTTGTATAGCTCTAAATTTCGTACAACTGCTCCATGTGAACAAAGACACAGAACTACATATTGTAATGCTCATATCGTCGTGTATTATGTATTAAGATAAAACCCATAGATTCTACGCTTTAGGTGCAGTTACAAAAGCAATTTGCAAATATATCACAAGATATGTTCATATATTTATGATAATGTACCTACTATCATTAAATGCAATTAGTGTAGTCGAGGAACAAATCGGTTAATGCTTAGTTAACAATCCGTGCCCCCACATATACGGAAATACCATAAAACACTCGTATCCGTGAAATTAGTTTGTTTTGTACGCAAGTATAGATCATCTGAGCCCACTTTGTTTTCCAACGAATAAACCTGACAAGATTTATAAAGGACCGAAGTATCGGGGAACCGGCGCGCCGCGGGCCGCGCGAGACCAATTCACGTTTTATGTTCACGCGTTCGCGAGAATTTTTTTACAAAGTATGCATACGAGACGAGATGTTCGCCAACTTTATGCGGCCCGGATACACTTCGCCTACGAAACTTGCCCGCCCTTCGTAAATATGCAAACAAATTATGTATGAAATCATACTTCTAAATTGAAAATGCATAAAAACTCGACCCAAGTTTCGACTCTTCAGTTTTTCTTTCAGGGGTGTGAAAAAAATATTAACCGTTTACATAACTCTGTTCATGTAGAATTTTTGGGAAACTTCTATGTTTACCATATAATTTAATGGGACGATGTACATAGGAAACATTAAAACCTAATTATACAACATATTTTAAAATATTTTTTTCTATCACTGTTGAAAATAAATGTACTGGTTTTTTTTATGAAATATTACGACTAACAATTCTGAAGAAAAAAATATACTCGTGTTATTTGTTTGAACTAGGTCTCAGTCCTAGATCTGTTTTTATCCCGAACGGCTACAAGCCAATCAGAAGTGTTACTTGATTGATATTATCTCTCGCTATACATCTGCTCGATCTACTGATAACGTCAATTTGCTTGACGTTTAAGGTAATTGTAACTTCTTAGATTTGACAAATCACGAACTCAACTCACAAGAAGTTTATTTTTGTAATAAATGACCACTGATGTTAATAATGGTGTAAGTGTCGGAGCATAGTTACTGTTAACTATATTAATCACATTATATCCCATTTTATAAATTATATCGGGCGCGCAGACAAACCACTTAATGTTAAGTGGTCCCTTGAAACTGTTTTGCAGTTTTGAGCAATGCACTCAGCAGGGTATACAACTAAAATAATGATTAGTTCTATTACGTACGAAGAGTACGTGTGTATTTTGGTATAACACAGGATAGCTATTGGGTCCTCTTTTAGCAATATTCATCAATATGTTCCCTTCGCACATGTCTTATATTTATGCAAGCCGCACGCACGCGGGCTTAAACCCGCGTGATTAGAAAAAGGCCCTAAATATAGGTTGATAGACTTTGCATGTTTTAGTTATCAATAAAGGAATTAAAAACTAAGTGTGACTGAGCATTTTAAAAATCTGAACTCCGGTCGATTCTACAAACGGGCGCTTTATTTTATTGGACTCGATGGATAACTCTGCGTGGTCACATTACGACATTTGCTCTTCTTAATGGTTGCTTTATGTCAACGACAATTATATTGAGATTCAAAACATCCGCATTCAACAGATTTGAAAAGTTTCACAGGAATTTATTATTACGATAAACGAAAGTCAGGAATAAAATATTCAATCACAATATTATTAATATTAATAGCGAAGTAAGTGATACAAAAACAATTCACAAATATTTGAAAAACGAAACGGAAATTACAAAGCGTGAAATGGAAATATCGGAAATTATAGCAGACGGAGTCTACTTGCTTCCATCGGTACTATTAGGCTTGTAAACTCGAGTCTTTTTAAAATAAGATTTACGTTATTAACGTATCATTTTAATAACGAAAAATAATTACATAGGTATTTAAGTCAGTTTGGGAAATATTGTATTTAAATAAACATACAAAATTGCACGTTAAACATCTCGAATGCAGCAGTCTTTTAGTCTATACAAGGAATGATAATAAAAGGAGTCTACTGACATGCCTACAAGAAATAGTTGCCGATATTGGTTCCAAACGCCGACTCACAAGATAAAGCTCGGGTACTGATAAATCGCTTTAATATATTCGCGGTATGACTTACGGCTTGAGCTTTTATGGACCAACGCGTAATCTTCCCTTACTTTCGATCGTCTCTATGTTAGTGATCTTAAAAAAATACATCCATTCACATAACATAATACTTACTCTCCCTATTCTGGGTAGGTACTTTTGTAACCTCAATAATTATGAACAAAACAAAATCTAAAAACATCCGTGGTAAAGTTACGTTTATGCCACAAATAGTAAATAATCCGGATTCTCGACAAATCCAACAAAAATATAAGCATTAAATATTCAAGTAATAAATTGTATTAAGACGACGAGGCGTAGGCAACTACGCATCGGGCCCGAGCGAAGTTCGATCCTAAATAATATCCAGGGCCGTCTGCGACGCGACGCATTAAGCGATATTTCCAATCTGGAACTCTGCACACTCCTCTTTATTACATTTTTCACAACACCCTTACGCTATCCGGAATCTTCACCGGTGCCAAATAATATAAACGAAATTCAGCACAATTTGCGTCTCCCGCGCCCATTTTCCTCGTACCAAATACAGAAAAGTCAGCGTCATTTTCAATGCGACAATGGAATAAATCGTTATTTTGGATTTGCGGCGAAATGAAATTGGTGACAATAAAATTTCTTTCCGGCGCTTTAGTCCGCGTCCCGGGCGGATCGTTTAAACATTAAAATGGGGAGCAGCGGTGAACACGAGTATGTTAATTAGCAAGTTTTATGCAGGCGGGCGTCGAGTGCGGATAGTTTGCGATGGTCGTCGCGGGAGCTCTGAGCGTTTTATTGCTGCAATTCAGTGCTTTTGATGAAAAATGTTCCCCAACTAGGACATTTTACTGACGATAATAAAGGTCCCCGCGGCCACGGATCGTGACGAAAGCGCGGTCCGCTCGCGTCGTGGAGTGGCGCTGACCGCCGCCGCAGGGATACAGCGCGCGCGGAATTGGAGAAATCGATGCATCGCACTCGTTGGGTTTTAATTAAAGTTGTTTTCTATCCACGTAGATAATATTTTTGAATACCCAACGTAATGGGCAAAAAAACTAAAAATCCCATGTCACTATGTTCGTTTGCGCTAATCTCCGAAACCACTGAACCGATTGCAATGAAATTTTATAGATATCTATTGTTTGGTCCAACTTAAAAGACAGGATAGATTCTATCTCAATTGATAATCTCATTTTTATGGCAAAATCGAGGTTTTCTTATAGGACAACACTTAGTCGGACAAACATTATGGTACGGGGTTTTGATATATTTGACATATCTGATTTAACATATATAACTACGGCAACGCGTGGTAAGGTGTACTAGTAGATGTTAGAAGCGTACGTAAAGTTAATACGGTGACATATATGAATCAAGATATGCCGTACTGACGAGTGGTCAAATGGTCACAGACACGGTGACCGCACGTCGTTGCACCCGACAGATCCAATCAGCCGCCGACGACCGCGAAAACGACCTCGGCCCGTCACGCCACCGCCCGCTCACACAACTCGTGTTATAACTCGAGGAACCAACCTTTTTTCATCAATTCTCACTTACAACTCGAGACTGATATAACATGGAGAATATTGGGTACTAACCGCACTAAAGAAACGGTTTTGTGTCGCTTATAAGTAAGTCAATTTTAGTGTAAAAATTAAGTAATAATAGATAATCAGACAAAGACAAAGACATTTATTTGCACAAATATGGGTACATTTAAAGATGTAACAGAATTGTTACTTCAATCCATATTTTGCCTTTTACGGCGTACAAATTTAAAATGAATTTAAAACTTTAAAGTCTTTAACATTAGTTTATTCATTTATTGCTTAATTATTTGTTTAATAAATGTCTTTGTGTTTGTCTTACAACAGCAACCGTTTTCTTTGAGGTAGATGCCCATATCGTTATAATGCAAAATCGGTAAGTTAAACAAAGAAACTGGTGTACAAAAATTAGCACGTTCATAAAGATCGTGCGTCAAACCCGGTAACTTCAACTCTAAGACTCGCAATAGCAAATTATTGCAAATTAAATTACAGCACAGGACCTACGCAACTCAGGCATTGCTAACGTATTGTATGTAGACTTAATAGTTTCATTTCAATACTCATTATGAAAATAAAATTATAATAAGATGCAGGAGTTCTATATGTAAACAGGCATAAGATATATGCTGTTTATCTTGAAACTTATACTGACAATAACATAATTGTGATTTGATTTAATTGGTTCTTGCGACATCACACTAAAGGCGTACTATACCTACAGCTTTATTAATAGTTTTCCGTCCATTCACAAACGTTACTACACTAATTGGAACTCAAGCCGTCTAGTAGAACTTTTAAGTATATCAGTTTTCTCCAAATTAATAATTACTAAGTTTCCCTAAAGTTTAAATAGCAACAAGATCGAAGATCAGTGAGTGAAAAAGCATCATACCTGGGTTACAGAATGAAGTTTAATTTAATTTTTTAACTAATACAAACATTTGTAATTTTACACATGAGAGTGCGACTAGTGGCATCAATAAAGAAGAAGTATTCGGGTTGTGGAGGAACGAGTAGAGACTAGAGGCAGAGTTATACAAATTGTGCTCATTCGCCAGCCTGAAAAATGGGCGCTCGACTAAAAGGTTGCCGGCGCGGCGCGGTATATTCCCCTTAGGAACATACGTATTTGAATGAGAAAACGAAAGGAATTCTTCATGCCCGGGGATACGATTGTTGCTTTAACAAATTACTAATTACGCAATTACTCCCACAGCTAAACCACACGTCCATACAATAAATAATAAACATACATGTATACATACAATATAATACTTATATAGATATTTTTATTACGACCAGACACAGAACAAACAAATGTGCTCATCACACAAATGTTTGTC
>DWGJ01004535.1:0-11496 GCA_018246895.1 Aspitha aspitha aspitha | reverse complement strand
TACATTTAGTATATAGGTCCCACTGTAAATGTAACTATGGAAGGCTCGTACTCACTGCGAAATGGTAGAAATAGGAAGTAATTAGACAGACAAGGCGGGCCGGACATTTTTAAGCCACCTTATGGGTCTTCAACGAAGTTTAACGATTGTTACGTTACCACAGCAACTGGGACCGACTGCTTGGCGTGCTAGGTGCTATAAAGCGTGCTATAAAGCTAGGAAATACTCGTGAAAATTTGCTGAAAGGCGGTTACCCATCCGAGTACCGATCACTACTGGTGTCGCTTACTTTATAGAACTGTGCGTGTTTCGAATGGGAGCATAAGTTAATAGTAATCACAATATCCTAATTAGAATTGTTATGGATGGTATAAAAAGATATTTTGATTCATTATTTAATTATTGGCCAGACGTAGGTGTCTTAGGTTCCCCGGCACAGGAGAGAAAATTTATCTATGGGGGGCAGTTGTTGGCTCTCTTCCATATTTTCTACCCACCTGCTACACACTACATCCAACGAAACATCTGCTGCCCTAAGAGCTTCTGTAGTTTTAATTTGCAATTGTTTGTTTTACTGCTTGTACCTCATTGTACAACTTTGTAGGTACTTTTCATTTGTTATATACATATGTTTTGGGTCATATTTATTAGTGTAATAATAAATGGTTTAATGATGAAATCGCTTATTGGAAATGTTCATGAAAATAATAACAATTCATTACTTATTAATGATAATATTATCTTCATTGGCTGCCATCTACTGTAACCAGACAGCTGGTAAACAACTACGATGTTCTATAAATTATATTCATATACATATACATCCAGATGCAAAAGAAATATTCATGCTCAAGTACAATTTTTGTTTCATAGGTGAGAACCCTCAACTGACTGATCGAAAGGTTTAGCTCTAACTAGGTACTAAGTCATCATCAATCGGAGAACGTTATACTCTTATATTTATTGACTATCAGTGTACTAAGAATCACGAAAACAGTATTGGAAGTTTGACAATAAATGAATAAAAATAGTATTTGTTTCCGAACAAGGTTTTCGTGTTAAAATCTAAATAATACCTGAAAAATCACTCATCCTCTCTTGATATTTAAGGGGATATTTAAAAAAAGAAGTAACAATTTCATTTAGGATTCAATCGATAAAATATCTTCATATCAAATTGTAGCTAAATGAATTCAGCGATTTTATGTTGTACTCGTAGGTATTATGGATTAAAAGAAAATTCCGTGGAAACATTTAATTACCATTATAACAATATTTGTTGCCATTGAACAATCAATAAATCTTTATTAACTTTTATTGCGTGGCGTGTCTTTCCTCTATCCGCGCTAATAAGGAGAAGGTACCTGCAGTAAGTAACGAAAATAAATGTCTAAGGGAGGTGTTACATTTTATATTTTTGTAACACGCGAGGGATTCGATTTATTAGGCTTTCGGGCTGCAATTTTATGGGGCACTAAGTAAATAAACACGTAAAAACCAAACAAGATTTTCGTTGATAGTTTCAATCTGTTACTTTAACGATTTTCGTGCACGTTTAATTTCTTATATCAATGCGAAGTCAGGTCATAAAAATCACTTGAGAAGATTCACTACAGTAAAGGCATGTTCATGTTGCTGAAACGCCATTTCCAGCCATTTCTAAAAAAATTGGTCTTGTCGACGCTTGTATTGCATTTTCTGCTCTTTTCTTACTTTCGTTATTTTTTAAGTGAAGAGCGTAGGAAACGAGCAGGGTGCAGTCTCAATTGCCCGCTGCCGGCCACGGACATTGTCAACCAACTTCCCATAGAGTTGTACGAGTTATAATATATATAAGGGTTATAAATTTATTACTAAAATTAGCATTAAAGATAATTTGTTTGTGTCTATTCATTAGTAACACGTCTGCAGGAATGAGGATGACCAATGTTAGTAGTACTAGTTCCATTAGTACATTTTACTTTAAGTGGAGTAAGTATTAGATAGCATTCGCCCTATTAGAGGTAGGTCACAGATGCGTTGCTATTCGTGAGGACTGAGGTCGCCTGTAGTAAAAACGTTCAGCTAATTACCATTTGGGCCAAAATCAAGAAAACGGCTATGACAACTGAGAGATCGTCACGCGTGAGTAAGATCCGGAGTATACGAAGCGACAATAATTTTTTACGTTATTCTTCGAGTAAATGACGGCTTTGCTTAGCGCATGTTTTTGTGTATCAAGATGTATTCTGTTTGAGATCTATAATGTACACAGAGCTTTATAAGAGGGTTTACTTGGAATGCAATCGATGCGAGTACTGTCCCTGTATGACCGGAACAAAGAGAAACATCTGCCAACAAATAGATAGGACTCGTAGCTACATTTCAACCGTACTTACTGTAATGGATTTCGGTTTAAAGCTATGATATATTTGTAAAATTTCGATTTCCTTGAAAGCAGAAGACATTTATGTACCTATAGCTATTCTTTTATTGATTTCTAGCTAACTGATAAACGTGCCATCGTAAACAGATAGATAGAAGTTTCATTTAAATGCAAACATATGTACATATACTCGTATTTGAACATGGGAAGATATAGAATTAGAAGAAGATATAGAACATGGGAAGAATAGCTCGATAAAGATGTATTCCGAAATATATTAACCAAAATGCAAAGTTAAGCTCATAGCTGCCTCTGGACAGGACCAAACATCGCGAATGTAAAACAAAATGTAAATTTACTCAGGCCTGGAACATGAGGTACAAGAAAAGTCTACGTACAGCGAGAATATTGACTATGCAATGCTATGCACTAAAATTCAGTGGTAAGGCAGCAAACAATATCTGAATACAGAGGTTTTAAAGAGTAAACCACTTATATACACACGTTAAATAGAAAAAAAAACGTGACGGATTTTTTGCCTAACCACTACCTATACTTACAAATGTAGTGCATCATGAAAGTTTAGGATACAGAAGTAAAAAATCGGAATCAACATTTATCTTATTCAAAATTCATTAAATAGTACATCAAAACGAGCCTATCGAACTTTGTCTCTGCGTATCGATATAGGAGTGAGTCGTGATTTCATATATCATTCATAACAAAATGTTTACTTAATGTAATTACCTGATTTAAGTCAAATACTATAGTACTATTTTTTGACAAAAATGATAAAACCAAAACGGGAAATGGCATACCGTCTCGAAATGATGTTCGTAATTTTTTCTACGACCCAACATTTGATATTTTTAGGTATATGAATTATGCCTAAGACTTTATTAGAACATCTTTCCGAGAATATTTCATCTAAGATGTTAGAATATTTTATTATATTTGTACTATTCAGTAAAACGGTATC
Organism: Aspitha aspitha aspitha; assembly: GCA_018246895.1. Classification (NCBI taxonomy): domain Eukaryota; kingdom Metazoa; phylum Arthropoda; class Insecta; order Lepidoptera; family Hesperiidae; genus Aspitha; species Aspitha aspitha. The sequence goes on along the minus strand of DWGJ01004535.1, from coordinate 8,152 downwards.
CACGCTATTTCAAAACATTCAGAGAATCAGTATTAAGAAATAGCAGCAAGTGTTGCGTAAGCCAAATTAGTTTTATTCCGAAATTGATTGTTTGAAAATGTTCAAAAAGGGATTATTTAATTTTATTGAATACAAACTAATCTGCTGGCGAGATTAACGCCGTAACAAATTGGAAAATAGTCAATTAGTATAATGGGATTTAGTGTGCGCTTCGTTTTACATTCATGTTAAAATTGACACCTGCTGTTCGAATACCTACTATTTTATAATTATAGAGGGAGAGAGAGAGAGAATTATAATTTCATATTACAATTAATAGATAATTTGGGGAGCATAAGGTCAATACCTTGTAGGTACTAGTATTGACCTTCTTCAGGTACTAGTCAATACTAGTACCTACTTAATTATCACAAATGTTATGCCTTCTGCCCACCCCGTTACAGACCTGGCGTGATGGTACGTATACTTCATAATATACATATCTCCGAAAATGTTTAAATATATACAAGAATATAAGGTTAAGCTGTTAACTTTTAAAACCACTTCTCCACAGTAACGCCATAAAATAAAGGCCTGTTTATTCATTTTCATTGCATTCTGCACTCGTTATGGCAGGATCCCAGTTTTATTTATGGCCGGCTATAAATATCAAAAGCATCACTCAAAATTCGTCGGCCGCGTCATGTCTACAGCATTAACCCTAGTATATTTTGAAAATACATAACTTTCATGATGATAACTTATACAATGAAGTACATTGATAACTCCTAGCAATTACATTTGGCCGACTATGCTTAGAGCTTGCAAAATCTGACTTCGATCTGGTTAACTATCAGATTCATTCTATAATAGGTATGTACATGATACAATAGATGAAGATTACTCATTGATTTTAGATATAACAAATGTGTTTATTTGATAAAAACGCGGCAAAATGAATATGATCCTTCGGCGAAAGTAGCACAATGCAACTATCAAGATAGTGGAGCTGGACAGCTCATGTAATATTTAACTATACGTAGTCACGTATTTTTCGAGTAGCTTCAGTCCGTTTTAGTCCGCTTTCTCGTATGAATAAGTAAAGGCAAAAATGTCTGTGGAAATTGATCGTATGTTTATTTTTTAAAATTGCGTTCGCTTTTTTAGCATTTTATATATCTTTCTTTAGGTATGTTAGCATATGGGCGAATTGAATACCTGTATTGCCTATTAAACTTATATAACATATACATATAATAGATTTCTACACATTATCTATTTAACTTATATATTAATATTTATTTGTTTAAGAGCTAATACAGCAATAAATTCGATAGAAGAGACATATCAAAATTTGCAATTTTATATTGTGTTAAAAATATATATGAAAATCAGGAAACATCAGCAAAATCTTTCAACGTTCTCTCTCAACACTATTCAATATCGTAGAGTCGTCAAACACGCAAGCATCTGCTATAGACTAGTGTCAATATCTTTGTAAGTTTCGAAATAAAATGCAGTCGGTCGAACAAAGGCTAAGGAGGTTCACAAAGCGACATGGTGTAGCCCCGCCCGTTGGATAAAAGCACTATTAAGATGGTAGAACGTTACAGTCGCTCGTCTTGGTAAGGTTTATTGCATCTTTGTTTGCACGGAAAGCAATAGCGGCTCCGGACCGCCTCCGTAATTCTACTACCCGCTTCCGATTGTTATTAACCAGTGAACCAGTATACGATATGTTCGATACGAGCGATGAGACGACCACTTAGAAGTAAAACATGTAGAAATTTGGAATAAAATACCTCCTTGAACGTCGACGTTCAATATTACTCGAAATACGTACGTAGCGATATCAGTGAAACGAATTATAGAATATAATTTATTAAAAGAACAACATTGCATGAAATTACATATACCTACCTACATTCTACAAATTATTTTAATGTTATTGAATTCTTATTAGACTTTCTAAAAGTAGTTTTATAAAAAATATCTCGCAAACGAATGGTATATCCTATGTACCTACTAGAAATAATAAATTGAATAATAACAGAGTATAATCTAACTCTTTTCCCTCTGTTTATTCTGGAAACTGAATATAGTTTTTACAGGCTCATTCAAACATGAATTGGCAATAATAATTTATGAAATCCTATATCATTGAATAAACGAAATTGTAAAGAATAGATGTAAATACAAAAACCACGTTGTATATAAAAAATCTATAAAATCTTTTGAAGAAACCAACAAATGACGAAGACTCCTTTAATTTCTTGTTTTCGTTGTTTTTCCGTTTAAGCAATTCATCGATTTGAAGCAAATTTATTCAGTTCACATGATGTTATATATAATGTAGTAATAAATAAACAAACAAAATGACGCACTTCGTCAAAACGTTGCCAATAAAAGGAACCGAATATTACTCTTCTGATTGTTCAATTTCCGGAGATCGTATACATTGTGATGATGGTTCTGAGTAGACATGTTATTAATAAGAATACGATACAAACAGCGTTACTAGATATTGATGTTTTATCGATAAAATCGTTCCTGTCAATAAAAAATCCTATATAGTAGAATACAATAATAATATCCGTCAAGATTCTTCTTTATATTAGAAAAGAACTTAACCTACAGCAAAAACTTAAAACTTATAACTCGAATCAAAGTTTTAATCTATCGAATAAATCGGCAACAAGAAAATATTCATTCTACATCCTTTCATTTCCTTTTTGTTACGATCGTACGAATACAAACCGATATGTTCAAGTTAAATAAAATTAGTAACACGATGCATAAAAGCGTAAGGCGTCCTAATCTGATTTCGGGTAATTAGAACCGTTCAGTTCCTGACCTCAAGTAAGTGTAATTTGAGACTCGATGTAAATGTCCGTGACCCACAGTTCCATTAACACCAATGACACATGCCAGTATGTTACTTAAATACCATATAAGTACGTAATAAATAATAGAATATACTGTTCGTTTAGTGTTTATTTAGTTTGAATTGTGGTTTGAAATTGAAGCTGCCACTATGGCTGTCTTCTGTGAACAAAACAAATTTTTTTTGACCATGCGGGCGAAGCCGCAGGGAACAGCTATTAGGTACATGCATTTTAAAATGACCTCTAAATCTTTCAAATTAAAAAAATGAATACCACAATCGAGTCCTGGGCTTATAAAAATAGATCTAATTGTGCTAGGGTGCTCGTTAACTAACATTTAAGTTCTACCATATAGGTAAATGTTGCATACGGATCTTTTTTCTGACAGTAAGTTCACTTTACATTAACGAAGGTAATTGTGGAGCTCTTCGCGAATGCGTTAGGTTACAGACGATAAAACACAAAGTCACTCTAAAACATAAGACAAAGACATTCGTGATGGTAATGCGACCGTGCCAAGTAGTCTAAAGTAATAGATGACAGTGGCAAAGGAAGAGAAATGCTCGCGCCCACTTGCTCGTTAAAGAGCAGTTCGTGTGAAAAAAATGCCGTTTGTGGCGTATCTTTCAAGAACGGTGATCTATGGGCGGGGGTCACGCAGTGCCCAGTAGTTCCTTCACTAAGCCCGTGATACATATAAACAACGACCGAACCTCTTCATCGCGGATTACGTCTTTTAATAGCACACCGTTTATATTTCTGATTGAAGGAATGATAAAAAATATATTTCATGTAGATATTTAATTTAATGTTTGCGTCGCGCCTGCAAAATGCAATCGGACTTAATTTTCCATCTCAGTGGTTCCGTGTATTTGCACAAAATGTATGCGTGTGTCCAGTGGATATTTCGTTTCGATTGTTATTTATTCATGCTTAAAAACGCTACAGCGTTTCACCGCCGGCTAATAGTAAATGAAAATGTATTATGTGAATATTTTCTAAAATGTCGAAATTATTTTTCATAGCAGCCGGTCTTTTTATTGGTCATACACAAATCGTGAGTAAAGTATCATCATTCCAATCAGTAAGTTTTCCTTTCACTAAATTCTACATTTGTGGAAGCTAATGAAAACTACTGACTTTCTTCTTTAAATGGTGATATTCGATTGGTAAATTAAATTTGCGCTTGATAGCAATTCTCATTACTTGGAGCATTTTCGTGCTATTTTAGAATCAACGCGGTTACGAATGTTGAGAGATACTAAAAACTGCTTATTAAGATAAACAATTGTACATAGTAACATTCGTCAAACAAGAGCATCCACGTAGTATCTACATATAATATGAATACAAAAGCACAAAACGCCATTAAGACAGGTAATTGTGCCGACTCCGCGAATCCCCCGTGAGTGGGGATCACATGATCATTAAGATCTGAGCCGTCCTCGAGCGCTTACTCTGCGACTCTTTTGTGATTAATAGGCTTAATATTTCATACATTCCTGAGGATTTCTACTAATTTTCGTCGATGATACGCAAGTATTTTCGGAGGTTACCCGGCTTAACCGCGTTACATGCGAGTCGTATTACAGACGAATACCCGTCAAGCTATGAACACTCGGAAACAAACTAGGTACGATCTCGAGCCCTCAACCTATCTACCAAAAATGGACAGATAATAGTACTGTACTAGTTGAAAAGGCGCTAAGAAGGCATCTACAATACACATTATAGCAGATAAACGAAAAGTAAGTTCACTTTAATTCCTTATATTGAATCTTTAAGTATATTATAAAATACCTGCTCTCTACCTCAAAAAATTCCAAAAGCCTCTACAACATATTCATATTAGTATTTTCAAAAATATTATTATTCAAAAATATATCAATAGACATGTCCTTGTGATTTCAATACAAGTTATTCGTCCGCAGTACAACTTACCTCTTCATTATGTAACCTGTAACGACTTTATTTAAAGCCTCCGTAAACCGTAATCTTCTTTCAATTGAGCTGTAATAATTACTTCGGAATTATCTCAGATTGGAACTGCCTCACATTAAGGAGCTTAAAATTTAAATATCAAATTCATGTCAGTATTGGAAAATAAATAATTAAGATGTCCTAATTAATAATATTCCGAATTAATCTTATCGTAATATTGTAATTTTTATTATGAAAAGGTCAATAAATGTCAAGAAATTATTAATAAATTTTAAGTTACTTAAAGTTCCTGTTATTAGAGAGGCTTATTTAAGTAATTAATTACATTTATAGGTATACTGTGCAATACTTGTACATACTACTTAACTGTTAGGCAATTAATTCCCCCATTACCGAACGTAAGCCACTCGTCTTCCCTTTCTAACGCCATTTCTTATATAAGGCTTATTTCAGTTTATCGGGATATTAAGTGGGCTTATCTGAAATACGACACCGGCAAAGCCTTCCTATCAAATTTGGTGTCCACCAGACACGCAACAAGGGTACAATGTGACGGATCTGGGTGATAAGATAACAGCGCTATTAAAATACAACGATTCTCACTTAAGACAGTAAGCGATGCGCTACCGTTTATGTAAGCTACATATAGCTATTTATAGATATATCGCTATTTATAATTGAAAATTAATCTTTTTGAGTTCTTTCTGGAAGGTCATGATGTCTTAATTCATTTATCGCACACAATCAGTAATTGTAAATATAGTAAAACAATCATGTTTTAAATACGTACGCCGTAAAAGGCAAAATATGGAGTGAACTAACAATTCTACGACATCTTTAAATGTCCCCATATTTGTGCAAATAAATGTCTTTGTGCAAATAAATGAATTATAAAACAATTTTTATATATCGATTTATAGCCAGACACAGGATAAATATTCTTGCTCATTATATAAACGATTTGTCTGATTGAGAATAGAACTCACATCATTGGGCAAAATAATTTGTATTACGTTTTGAATTACATATTATATGGTGGAATTTGTATGTATATATGAACATATGAGAAAAAGTACTAGATTTGATCTGAGAGGTGGGATTTCTATTTGCACGTGTATACCATCTCAATCATATGAGCTTGGTATTCAATTTGTATTGCTCTGTCACAAACCTATATATACTACTAATGTATGATAAGAGTTCGAATGCTAACTACAGTAACTGCTACAAATAGTCCTACTTTAGCAGTCCTGTTTGAGGTTTTTTTATGTAAGCGGATGGGTAGGCATGTCTAAGAACGTATAATTGTACTTAGTTTGTATATTATTCCGTCATAGTAACTCGGGTTCCAGTCAGATCGGACGAGACACTAAGCTCCTATATTTTTAGCTCGCTTATACAAAAGAGCGGAAAGAGAAACAAACACGATCCGTTAGCTTTATCTGAAAATATACCTGGTGTAATTGCAAAGCATTTAGCTATACTCGAATATATTTCGAAGACTAAAGATATTATTATTGGAGAGCGAAAAAGTGGAAGAAGGCATTTGTGCATTAGTACTGTGATTGTAATTACGTATAGATTTTATGTGACGACATTATCATAGGAATTTGTAATAGAACACGTCAAGCAATTAGGGCGTGTGTGTAAAGATTGCATAAAGGCGAATGAGATGAAAAATAGAAGACAACCTGTACACTGACAAACAGCTCTTTAGACTGACAAAATGGCACTTACGCCTCTTGCCTTCTAGAGAGCTCTCGACGGAGCTTGAACCCAACAGCGGCAAAGCTGCACGTTCTACGGGAAGTAATGTACGCAGTAAACAAAGAAAGGTTACGGTTACCGTGTTTTTGAATATTTGAATGCGTGTTTTAATTGCCGTGTATGATTTACATTTCACAAAATGATATTACGTCTTTTGCGTAAAGGCGTGCAACATTTGAATTGATGTTAGCAAATGTTAACAGTTACGAATAATAGAATTGTTTTAAGAAATTGCATGATGTGTCTTATGAATAATATAACCGAGTGTATTCGAGCAATATAAATGTTGAACAAATGATAGCGGAGGAATAGGGGGTCGTGTGATAATTTATTTCTCAACTGTTTAACATGCTCGGGGTTCCAAGTTGTTATTTTCTGGATACTATCTCATTACCCTTATGTTTATTAACCATACATATAAAAGTCAAAAACTCAGTTTGCGAATATAAAACAACTTCATCCGCCGTTGAAATTTTATTAAATGTAAATCCTATCTTAATCATAATTTTAAACCAGAGTTTTTGATTTTGAACAAATGGATGTATAAACCTGAAACTCAATGTCGTATATTAAACGACATCAAAAATGTATGTAAGCACATATATACGCTATGATCTCGCAAGGCTCAAAGCAGAAGACGAGTTTAGTAAGTAATAAAGCTGACGTTGATAATATTGGAAGCATTGAAGCATATTTAAGAGTATTTCACGAGATTGCGATCAAAGTTAAAATTAAGACCGTTCTTATACTCGAAAGCTAATACCACTTATCACAGGATATGAATACTTTAAACTCTAATATACCTTCCGCTTATACATACATGTTTTTTAGATTTATTAGAAAATAATTTCATATTTCTTCACTCTTTATTAAGTTACTTATGTACACTTTACATAAGTTGATTAACAATATCTTAAAAATTAGCATGTTGTGTATTGTATTATAATTTAATAACATTTTTTACAAGCTGCTAAAATCATGGATGGTAAAATCGTTACTACGTAAAGGGATTTCTATCAACCATTTGACATAATATTAAAAAACATAACGTTGCCACTCATTTGCTGCTCTCTGTGTACAAAAAAAGTACAGAAATACAGTACTGTACAGCCACAAGCCCATCCAAAAATCCAAACCAGCCTAGTGCTAAATTTTGCTTGCCGACCTAGGTGTTCGTTTTTAAGGCGACACCTGGTATGGCAATAAATTATTTAGATATCGCCTGGGATTGTACCCGAGACTTCATTAATATACAACAAGAAAAAGTGCCTCTGTGTCAGTAGACAGACTTGCTAACAGTAATTTATGTACAACAAAGTAGCCCGAAGTGTATATCCAATGTTTTGTCTTGATATAAAATTGAACAAGACAAAGTGTAGTTGAATATATTACAGTGGCTACATATAAAATAAATTTATACATATTATATAGACAAGATATAAAAGAAATCTATTGCTAATATTTATATATATATATATGCCTCCGAAACCGGCGTGTATGCACGAAGAGAATGATGAATGTAAATGAAGCACGGCAGGTTTGTAAGGACAGGGATATTTGGCACTCGCTGCTTTCTGCCT
>DWGJ01004534.1:0-11502 GCA_018246895.1 Aspitha aspitha aspitha | reverse complement strand
GGCAGGTTTGTAAGGACAGAGATATTTGGCACTCGCTGCTTTCTGCCTACCCCGTTAGGGACCTGGCGTGACGATATCCACTTCAATATATACTTATTTGGGTAGGTATCCATATTACATGACCTATTAAGAGAGGGGAGCGGGTCTACGAAATGGGTCACGTAGTATGACTACGTTTTCTTGCACTATGTTCTACACTAACTTCAAATTAATTATGTTTTGCTATAGATTGCAACTCCATTGTCACCGGTCACATCCAAAACAGAAGCAAGCACAGAAGACTGCGCAAATTCTCCATATGGCTCTCGAACTGAAATCGTTCATTCGTCATCTAGCAAATCTATCCAGGTCAAACTGCCAGTACCTGCTAAAACTTCTGCATGCACTATTATATTAGATAGCAATGCAAATAAAACTAATAAGCGAAGTAGGTCAGAAGAAGAACTAAGCATGAAGAAGAGAAATTTGAAGAAAGAAATATTAAAGTTAATGCAAGATTTAAATAACAATTCTTACTGCGATACGGATTTGAACGAAGTAGACCCGAAACGTCAGAATCTAAGGCATCGTTGCGGACACGCACACTTATCTAATAACTGTAGAAATTTACGGAAAAGTGTGAGTGATAGTGTGAGTTTTCAAAATGAATTTTGTGTCGATAAAAATCTTCAAAAATTAGATGAATATGCTGATGATAGCTTAAATACGTGTATTGGCATCAAGACATCCGATATAAGTAAATCAGATATATACAGAGATCAATTATTGCCAGAATTTATGGATAATCTTAAATGCCTCGAACCTTTTGATAAACTAAAAGGAAATGATGAGTCACATGTTTGTCAAAATGGCAATTGTAATCTTAATGATTTTAGTACAAGTAAAAGATCTTATAAAAAGACCAAAAGCAGTTTCCTTAGTAATGATAGCAATTTCAGAGAAGATTTTACGAGTATGGTTAATAATAAGCCTCGAGCTACAAGCCAAGAGTTAAGAAATTTAATAGACCTTGATATATTATCATTTACTCAAAAATATCAGCTAAACATTACCACAGCAAGTTTACATGACTTAAGGGAAGAACTGTTCGTTTTATTCGCAACGAATTTGACAAATAATTCATTTGTGCCTAAGAATTACATGAAGAAGATCGTAAAAAATTCATTAAGAAATAAAGGTTTTACTGAATCGCAAGCAATTTATCTTACAGATACGTTAACGGAACATTTTCAAGAGCAATTTTCAACGAACAACAGTGTAAAACTGAATTCCTCAAATATTGAATCAGACACATTCGTTGTATTGCCAAACGCAACAAAAAATCCAGCAATATATTTACTGTCAAACAGAATTATTAAAAATGAATCTGATTTTAGCGTTAATAGAGTATCACAAAAAGATATAAATGCCAACGTAGATATATATGTGAAACAAATATCACATGAACTGGAGGAATGGCTTTCAAATTTGCAAATACCTGCAATTCAGGACAATGAACTTCGACAGACTATTATATATAATATGTCTAATGATATAGTAGATAGAAAAAAGTATTTAGAACTGAATCCATCCAACGAACTGTCTGATGTTTCCGAGTTAGAAAATCTAAAGTATCAGATTTTCAAATGGGTTTATAAAATGGTTGATAGCATTGATATTACTCCACTAGAAAAAGCCAATGATCTCATGAATAGAATTGAAAATATACCTGTTCCGATTTTTTCAGCACACCATAAAAAAATTGATGCACAAATACATGAATCTAAAATTAACGGAGATTCTAATTTAGGTGCAACATCTACAAGAAGACTAAATAGCCCTGCAAATGTATGCTGTAAAAGATCAACTTGCAACAATAATATTAATAAACATCGTTTTGAAAAACAATCAAAAATAAATTATAGCTTACAGAAATCCCAAGATAAACAAACTGCTACTGCAAATACTCGAAGAATGAGTAGTCCTGGAAGGTTTCATTTTAAAAATACAGAACTCAATAGAGATGTTGATGCACCTCAGCCGACAAGTAATTCTGACTTCAGAAAATCACGGAGAAATGCAGTTAATTTACACCGAAAGTCTACTGATACAATTGACATTCCAAGCTGTGCGGGTTTTTCGGGAGGTATTAAAATAGAGGATGATAATAATGATAAAAATACTGAACCTAGTTCATCGCATCAAATGAATGGTAACAAATCAGTTAAGTCGTCCGAAGTAGATAAAATTGACCAACAGTATACTGAATACTTAAAAGAATGGGTAGAAAAAATACCTATTCCTGCAGCTAATGACGAAGAGAAAATGCTAGTTAGAAAAATCAGAGTGAAAGTTTGTAATGATTTGCATCAAATTGTCACAAAACTAAAAGAATCTGAAATACTTAACAACCGTTTCTTATGTGAAGATATTTTGGACGATGAAATTGAAAAAATACTAAGTAATTTACCTCAAGATCCTGAATTAATATCAAGAAAACACCTTCTAAAAGTAACATTAATTGAAACAATTATCGAGAACATTGAGTTATTCAAAACATGTTTAATACCATCACATAATCAAAAACCGATAGACATTGTAAAAGACAGTTTACCGAATGCAGTTGTTGATGAAAGTCAGAATCCAGACACTTTAGAATTATACGAGAAGCTTCAAATATTAAATATTGTTGAAGATTGTATTAATTGTTCACATTTTCAAAATGACGACCAAATAATGACAGAAGCTTATAGAAACAAATTGGTAAAATGTGCTGAAGCTTTTGTAGATGAATTGAAGGCGCGCCACAACAAGGCCTTAAAGAATATAGAAACACAGTCGTACCTTGAGGATATTATGAATACACTTCAACAAGTCCCAATGCCAACTGAAAATACTGTGCAAGAGGAGGCAGATGAAATACTTTTAGGAATTGAAATCGACAAATGGTTTGCTGAACTACCTCTAATTGAAAGTGATGAATTTATTGAACAATTGAACAGAAGGCGGCTTAGAAACAGTCTAGTGAAACAAATATGTGATATAGAAAAGAGTATGGATAAGAAAGATCCATTAAAAGCGAAATTAAAACATGAAATCTCCCAGTTTTTAGAAAAAGCACCTCTGCAAGAGGGAACTAACCTCAATATCAATACAATGGTAGAAAATCTGATTAAAAGAATAGAATGCAAACCTAGATCAATTGAAACTGACATGAAGAAAGTAGAATTTAGTGGAATGGATTACGATGAATTTAGTAGAAACATGCCATGCTGTTCTAGTTATACTGAATATAGGAATCGCCATGAAGGTGTGGATGATGTACAAAATGGACAAATAAGTGCACAGAGTCATACATCAGTACAAGGAGTTAGACAAGGTGAGAAAACTTCTCTCGAAGCACCAACATATCATGAGCCAGTCGATAATGCCCGGTCTATGTGTTGTTCTCGTAGAGACGATGTCACGCCTCATTGGTATACCTTACAGGAGAGTCAGCAAGAACGTCAACAAAGAAACCATATTCAGATTAGTAATACACGAGTTGGTCCCCATAACCTTCCTAAGGCGTCGACTTCTGCAAATTATCAAGAACACCAACCTAACAGCGTGGAACAACATAGTAAATCTAATCGATTTGAAGGGGATTTCCGTGTCCCTCAGAGATATAGTCCGGATAGTTCTGGTTTAACATACAATCGCAAACCAAATTGTTATCAAAACCAAAGAAGTCCTCCTAGGAAAGTAATCGCCAATAGAACTTTAGTGCCAACCGGAAAGCAAGAGGTTAATAGAGAAATGAGTTCTCATACTGCAGATCAAAGATTTTCTACATTTAATTCGCCCGTTGGGTCTAGTCAACGACGTGAGAGCCTCAAGCTTAATAGAGACAACTCAATATCGGAACATAAAACGACTACATATCGGACACCACATCGATTATCATCGCAAAACAATGTCGACAGATACGAATTTGTCCCGAAACATACCTCGAAATTGCAAAATATTGACGAAAATCAGCATGGCCCTGAAATGAATCAATCGCAAGTATTTCGCAAAACAGATCAAGATAAAATCAATCAAACCGTAGAATGTAACGGTAAAACGAACAGGAATATTACCATGGACTGTCATCCACCGTATGTTGGACCCCCGAGGTATACGCCTCTAAGAATAAATTCTAATAATGGTTACATAAACGCGAACGATCTAGAAGCGAGGTATCACGACGAAGACTCTGAAGAAGATGCTGAAGGTGACTTGAGATGTAAATGTGTGGAAAGGATGTGGAGAAGAAAGAGACCGAGACCAAGATATTGCCCTTTTGATGAATATGACGGGTATCCCATGTGTTTAAACACACCTTATTTCTACCCTTATTTTTATTGGAATGATTTTGGCACGTAGCTAGATCGACCGTTGAAAAACTTTGTGAGTTTTGCTTCAGTATTATTGTTTAATCTTACAGTGTATATTTGTGGAGCTTGATTTTCTTTGTAAAGTGTCATATTGATTCTCTACGTTCTTCGTTTTATAATTAAAATGTTATACAACACTGCAGTTTTCATTTTTCCACATAAATACTATATTTGAATGTAAAATACGTATAAATGAAATTAAAATGATATTCAGTTAACAGAATTCAACCAACCCTTTGTTGTTACTATTTCAATTTAAGTCTCATTGTAATCACACTTCGAGGGTGTTAAAAATACGAATATCAAGAAAGGAATATTTAATTTCTAACTGAAATACAATTCATACTCTCTTCCCACCGCGTATACGCATTAATCCCAAATTACGCAACGTATTTTAATGCGGTTTTCATAAATAGATAGATTAATTCTAGAGGAAGGTTTATACGTATAATATAAGTACTCGTTTTTTTAAGAGGTAAATATTTTATTAACAGAAATTATGTATAATATAAGATGGTCCTAAAAGAATAGTAAATTATTAATCCCGTCGAAAATATAAATAACTAGGATGTGGACAGTAACCCTCCCAGCATTTGGGACAGTGCTTCAGGAAAGTATTGTACGACTTGTGACATTGCTGACACGGCAGCGGGAACGGGCGAAGCGTGCATTTTGTTCCAAAATCCTTATTGCTAATGCTACATGGTTGCTGAGTTTTCCTTTTACGTTTACTACAATACTCAAAATCTTTTGGTTTTGAATGGTATATGCGTCGCTTGGGCCAAGACTGGTTACACACGTCGTCTGAATTGTTCCAGTAACACTCGTCTTCATTTATAAAATGTCTCAATCGACGATCAGGTGCGCACTCTTGATCGTTTTGTTGATCTAAGGAAACAATTTGTGGTTTACTTGGCCGTACAGTTTCATTTGGATCATTTGGATTGACATCAGAGAGGGAAGACTGATCTGGTCTAAGATTGCATTCCGGACAAGGTTTGCTCTTTACTCCCCTTCCCTTCAAAGGTAAGTATAATTCATCATTCAAATTAGGAGAATCCAATAGAGAAGCACCTATGTTAATAGTTGGCGAAAGTGTATCGTCTGTAGTTTGGGGCTGTTGTTGTCCTGCTAAACGTGAAGTTTCAATTTGTTCAGGCTTTTGCTGGCGAGATTCACGTCTAGAAAACCCTCCTTCAGTAGATGTTTTGGTGACTGTACTTATTTCGGCCGTCTGTGAAGCTTTTGTGACATGTGGAGTTACCTGAGAAGACATTTTAACTTCCTCCCTTATATCACCAGCTGTTTGCGTCACCGTCGACATCGTTGACCCCGAATGCTGGATTGGTGGCGATGAATCCCAGTAATATTCTTTTACTATTACTTGAGGGGTTATTGGTTTTGGTTGTTCTACGTTTCGAGTAATAGTTTGTATACTTTGATTTTGAGAAATGTTAACATTATGTTGTAACGCTTCTCTCTGGTTCCTGGCCGTTGTGAGTACTGGGGTTACTGATACGTCTTTAGGATTGTTGGAAGTTAAAATGTTTCGCTCACAGCTTGTTCGTTTTCGAATACGATGTAGAAGTTCTCTATCGTCTGCAGATAAGCAACTAGGGAGAGACCGTGCTCGATTTTGATTTACATCGTTATTTAAAGTGTGCTCTTCAGAACTAGTACCTAAAGTCATAAAATCAATTGATTTTCGAAATGTAGATTCATCCAATTTCCTAGAATGTTTTGTCGCTTTTAGTTTATCAATCAGATCTTTTACAGTTAAGTCAATGTTCGTTTTTGAATCTTTGATTTTTAATTTTTTCAGCCATTTACATATTTCATCTTTCATCATCTCATCCACGTTTGCAGTAGCATCATACTCTGCCTGTTTTTCAATCTCGTGGAGTCTTTTTGTTAAAACAGATATTATTTTGTTTTCCGGTACAGATGTAGAAGCATTATCTATAGGTAAATCTTTGAACCATTCAGTAACAATGTGTTTTAGTCTGATTTGCTCTACTTCTCGACGGATTGACTCGTCCGTAGGCATTGGAACTTTCTTTAAAGCGTTATATAGCTCTTGATTTAATTGATTAGCATTCAAGGGAGAAGATCTTTCCAGGTAATCATTACAGAATCGGTTTAGTTCATTAAATAATTTATCTCTATACTTTTTTTTCAGCTCTTCGTCACTTGCAACATAATGTAGGCTTATAAATGCGTCAGCAAGATTATCTTTTAACGTTTCAAACGGAGTCTCATCTGTTACGGAAAGACCGATCGAAGACAACGTTTTAGAAATGACATTTCTTAATTGTTGTTTGTAAGCGTATCTGGCCATTTCATTGTTAATTCCTTCCTTAGCTCTCATTATTTCCTTGAGGAGGTTTTCTTTCAATGCGGGTAAAACATTTGGAACATGTGCGTTGTTTGGCAACTCCTTTAAAATTTTTTGAATTTCTTCATCAAGTAAGTCCTTATATAAGAGGTCGTCATGAAATATTTCTGGATCTAAATTTAATTCACCAATTTTTTTAAGTAATTCACCCGCAAGATTTTGTTTTATTACTTTGGCTTTTTCTATATCTCCATTATTATAATTAATGGGAAGATTTTCACACCAGATTTCAATAGTATCATACATTAATTGTGCTGCTTTCTTAAAAGCTGGTTTTAGAACCGTCAAATTTTCCGAATCATTGCTGTAATATTTTCCGCTATTGTTTAAGACAGTTTTCAAAGTATCAATTAATTTATCGGTGAATTCTGGCAACGTTTCTTGATCTGATTTGTCAAATTGCAGCGGCAGTTGTTTTAAGTTGCTCAAGATATCATCCATAAATATATTTAAGTTTTCCGTATCCGTAATCAATACAGATTTAGATATGGCATCAGCCACTTTATTAACTATCTCTCCTATATCTTCATATGCTGTACCCCTTTTTAGTGGCAATTTTCGACACCAATTCTGGACGGCAATTTTTATTGCATCCTTTTTTTTCGAGTTATTTACAGGGACTTCTTGATTATGGTCTACAATATTATCAAATAATTGTATGCTGTTTAAGCATTTTATAAGTTCACTGGTTACGTTTTCAATGAGGTCCTCAGAATTTCGTACACTGTCCAATTTCCTTAACTGTTTTACAATTTCTTCCTTGCACATATTCTTTATATTTGCTTTTTTTAATGGATCTAATCTTAAGATATCTCGAAGCCTTCTGGATAATTCACTAATAAGGTTATTTATAGCAAATTTTCCTTGGGAATTTCTCGGTTTCAAGATTGACATATTATTAACACAAGTTGAAATAGCTTCGTAAATATTATCTGCAGTCAAATCACTCGTGTCTTGAGATATTGCTTTAGAATTATTTTCTTCTGAAGTACTGGCTTTTTTGTTATTGTAGGGATTTTCGTCTTCGTTTATTTGACCAGATAAATGAGGTACCCCTGCGGTTTCCAAAGATTTTACGAGCTCTTTTATTTTAGATGTTTTCGTAGCCATGCGATTGAGTTCGGGCATTTTGCTGGTCCATTTAAAAATTTGATATTTCAAATGTTCTAATTCTTCTGGATATGAACTTTTCATTTTCGAAAACTTTATATAAATACCTCTATCGATTATATCATTAGCAATTTCATTCGCCATTTCGTCTTTACACTTGTCATCAATGGTTTCATTAAATTTCAAATCGCTGAGCCACTTTCTGATTAATGCTTTTACATAACTTTTATATTCTCTGTTACTTGGGCTATTTTGTTGTTTTGGTTTATCTATATCATTGTTCAGTTCTGTATTTACAGCTACATCATACGTCTGTCGATTACTTGATTTAGGTGTTGAAGTTTTAAGCGGAGGATATTTAAACAGATTATTTTCATTAACAGACTCCTCATGAGGTCCTTTTATAAAACTGTTGGTAGTTTTATCTTTGTAGAAGGAGCTACTTTCAAGTAGAACTTTTGTCATGAGTTCAGTTATTTCTTGTTCAAGTCTGTGCATAAATATTTGCTTGTGTACCACTAGAGACTCTATAGACCCATGACTTGAAGATTTATAGGTTGTATTTAAGTCTGACTCACCTTTCTCATTTCTTAACTGATTTAATATATTTAGAAGCTTGTTTGTTTTATTCAGGGCTTCAATTTCATCTACATCTGCATTTTTCAGTGTTTCATATATTTCCTTGAAATTACTATCATTTATACCTTTAGAGTCATTTATTAAAATATCAGTTAATGTATCTACAACTGCTATCTTGTTTCCAACAGGTAAATTTTTTAAAGTTTTATGAACTCTGTCTTGTAATTTATCTTTAAAAGTTTTACGCAATGCTAATGTTTCATTATGCTCTATATCCAGTATGTTCTTTAGCAACGAGGCCGCTTTCAGTTTGGCAATCAAATTATTTGCGATTTTTTTTATTTCATCTTCCGACAAAGAAGTTTCTTGTTTCAGTACATTTGTAATTTCTGATAAATATTTATCAGATTGTGTTGATTCGATGCTATTTAAATTCTTTGTAAGTTTTGTCGTAAGTAGTTGTGTTATATTTTCTTTATTTTGAATAATTTGTTCTTTAATAGTATCAGCTACTTCTTTCATCACTGTTTCTCTTACAGTTTCAGGTATGTCCCAGTGCTTACGTTGCTTTGAAGGCTTGAAGCAGCTTACAAGTTGATCTTCTAAAATAGTTCTATTTTGCGAATCTACTTTCATACCGGTGTTTTGATCTAATTTTTTTAAAAAGTCCGATAACTCTACTTTTAAATCATTTCCCTGTGCTATGTTTCTTAATTTCTCGGACAGTTCTGTTACGATATTTCTATAAATGGATATGTTGTCTTCCTGAAAATCAGACTGGGACCTAAGCCAATTCCATATATTTTGTGTGATAAAGTCATTTTCATTTTCTTGGTTGTTATTTGCGTTATGTGGTTTGTTTTTAATCACAGTCATGAGTTTGTTTACTAAGTTTTCTTGGGTCGCGTTATCAACATATTTATTTTGTTTTCTTTGTATCGTCTGTAGCCAATTTAGTATTTCTTTTCGCATATTGTTTTGGCGATTATAATTATCATCCTTATATAATCGTTCCAATATTTCAGCTAACATTTCTATGTCATCAATATTTACATTTATTGTATTTGGAATATCGTGGACCCACATTTTCAAAACTTCTTTTATATTCGTACTAGCAGCTTGTTTCATACTAAACTGTAATTGGCTTGTAAGTTGATCTGTTAACAATTTCTTGTTACGTTCATCTATTTGACTTTTTTTAACTTGTTGAAGTGTGTTAAGCCAACTTGTTATTACATTTTTCATTTGTTCTCTGTTATTATTTTGGTTTTGCAAATTGTTTAGTCTCATAATAAGGTCAGTTACTAAAGCTTGATCAGATTCGTCTAAGATAGTGTCACCCGAAAATTGTGGTATGTGTTTCACCCAATGCAATACATGATCCTTAGAGTCGAACAAATTGGATGTTGGTTGATCAATTGGTGATGCGACTAAAGTTTCGGCCAACTTATCAGCCAGCTCGTTTATAACTGTTGTCCTAGTGCCATTATTTTCAAATGGCAATTCATTTAGTATTTCAACAATAACATATTTCATATCATTTTTGTACTGATTTATATCTGAAGGAGGTTTTTCTGCTATTGTTAATATTTTTTTTTTCAAATCGCTGACCACTTTTTCTTTTTCAGTCGATTTAAGAGCAAAAGGTAAACTGTCAACCCATTCAAAAATTATACCTTCAATTCTTTCAAACCCATTTTTATCTCTACAGTTTAAACTCTGAAGTAGTTTATATGTTAATTGATTATTTAACAAATCTAGTTCTTGCTTATTTTCGGGACGCCACATGGGCAACACATTCAAACATTTCATTATTTCTTGTTCTGCCTTTTCAATATATTTCTCATCATTTTGTAACTTCTCTAAGGTGTCAATTAATTCATTTGTCGTGTCTTCTCTCTTCTGATGATCTTTTGTACTGAAGTTAGCATAAACAGGAACTTCCGATAGCCAATTCAACACGTTCTCTCTTATCGTCTGTTGTTCTTCGTCTTCAATGTTATAGCGTATAACTGTACACATGCACGGTGGTCGTAAGTTTTGCTTGCGATTGTCAGCTGTTGAATCTTCGGAAGGAATTGTGGATTTAAGAATAGATGCAGAAGTCCTCGGTGGACATTGACAATTCGCCGACTGATTGCAAAAACAAGGTCTATGAGACTTAAAGGGTGACGATGAATTCAACTGTAAAGAAAAACGATACGCATTAGCATAATCTACATACAACATGTGGGTTAGATTTTAATGAGAATGTATATTTCTTGTATATGACAGGACTTGTATATTACGTTAATACATAATATAGATAAATCGTTATTATTAAAAGAAGACAATCTCAATGAAATTGTCAAGACAAATCAGTCATAAAACAATGTCAGAGCCATAGAACTTTGCTTCAATGAAAAGTAGGTACAATTTCAATATTTATGGGGAATTACAGTATTACGTGATAGATTGAAATAATTACCGGGGATCCAATTCTCCGTTTGCTTGGTAAGTTACGTGTGCCGCTAGTAGAAGACTCTAGAATTTATAAAAACATTTTTTGATAGCAACCGAATATGCCCACAGTGTAGAGTGTACCACGCTCGTAGTAAATTTGGAGGTACGTTATATTTGTTTTTACAATAATGATAATACAAAAACAAGATCTTGACACCTCTCTCTCACATCGATGATGAAATAAGCAGAACATTTGCTGTGATAACAAGACAGCACATAATCGTAACTATAGTCAAATATGGATGCGAAACGAAACCACAATAAGCGGTCGCCATCGGAGACCACGGGGCACTCCGTCAGTTGGAATATTTACCTTCGACTGTGCTCTTCTCCAATTTTGTGCTCTGGAAAACAGACAGTCCAATAAATAAACGTAATAAAAACAACTCGCTGCTTTTCATGAATACTCGCAAAATCCAAAATCCACATTTTACAGGGTAGTCATTCGAAAATTAAACAAAATAAAACAATATTGTAGAAAATAACCAATCACAAAACGACATTTTTGCGCGCCATTAT
>DWGJ01004533.1:0-11502 GCA_018246895.1 Aspitha aspitha aspitha | reverse complement strand
TACAGAATTGTTAGTTCACTCCATATTTTGCCTTTTACGGCGTACAAATTTAAAACATGATTTTATTGTTTAATATATTTACTATTACTAAATTATTTATTATTTATTACCTAATTTTTAAACCATAATAAACTTATATTTAAAATCGACACAAAACCGTTTTCAACCGTGTTCAAATTCTTTTATTGATTATTAGGTATACATAGACTCAATAAAGGTTATGTTCTGTCATTTAACATCAGCTTTGATGAATGATGATGGGATGTTCTTACTGCCGGATAAGTTAACCGTTAATTCAGTTAACGTTAACTGTTGACCGGCAACCTGTCGGCGCTTATAGGATCGATATGTGTCATCACGTTCCTGCCCATTTCCAGCTGATGTGGGTTCGATGTTATATTTGCATATAGATTTTACGGCCATTTTACTGCCGACAGGCTGACGTTAACGTTTCCAGGAATGCTATTGTTGATGGCTCCGAGAGTGATGTTCGAAAATACGCTATAATTTTAAATAGCACTAGCGGCCCGCTCTGGCTTCGCACGGGTATAAAACAGTATTTCTCCACTGTTTATGGACGTAGGAGCTTAAAAAATGGAGTAACTTCACACGTTTTCCCAATATTTCCCTTCACTGCTCTCCTCCTATTGATTGTAGCGTGATGAAAAGTATACTACTATAACCAGCTCAGGAGTATGAAAAATAATTGTACCAAGTTTCGTTAAAATCCGTCCAGTAGTTTTTGTTTCTGTAACGGTTATTCAGACAGACAGACAAAAATTTTACTGATTGCATCTTTGGCATCAGTATCGATCCCTAATCATCCCCTGATAGCTATTTTGGAAATATATTTCATTTACAGAATTGACCTCTCTACAGATATATTATAAGTATAGAAGATAATGTTTTATTGATTCATCAGAGGCGATAGGCGAGTGCACCTGCACCAGGTCGATGACCCCTGTCACACGGTGCCACCTGTTTTCAAATTTCAATATTACTTCAATATTTTACTTGTTCTTTACGAGTATCATTTCCAATTCTAAAATGCAATTCGAATTTAGAACTGTTCTTGTTCGAGATTGCTTTTTATAATACATAATACGAGTACATCGAAATAATAAATAAGCAAATGAATATTAAAATATTTGCAACAATTCAATACCCTCTCAACATTATATGAATTGTTACAATCGTTGTTTTTCTTGCATTATTACTTGATTAAGCGTAATGTTAATTGTTAACTTATAATTAATTTAATGTATAATCTTGTTGCGTAGACGAATTTATCTTGGTAGAAAGTCATTTCTTCGGAAATGAAACGGAGGTTTTTCTGATCTCTGAGTGTCATAAGCATAACACAAGCCGCGGCTAATTTAGGATGAAATGCCGGTGTGGTGTCTTGATGATTATCATTATATTATTTGATGACTTTATTGCTGTCAGGTCACGCGAACTCCGCGATCAACCCCATAGTGTACTGCCTGATGACGAGGAACTTCCAACGATCTGTGCACAAGATGCTCTGCGGTCGCGGCGTGTGCCAGCAAGCGAAGTTCACGGTCAATGTAAGGATCCTCATTTTATTATCATCATTCAATGTATGTGTGACTGGCCTCGTGGTCGAGTGGTTAGAGACCCTGACTGCAAAACCGGAGGTCGTGGATTCGATAAATATTTCTGTGGCGAGCACGAGTGCTTGTTCTGTCTGGATTAAAAACCAAATACAATTGTAAGTTAATTGTAAGTCTGTTTATTAATTTTAAAATGCTCTGTTCACGTAACTATACAACACAAATGGATATTGTTCTAAAAACCGCTCAATTTAAACCGTAGTAACAAGAGACAACATATTATTAATTCATACTATAATTACCATATCATATATAATTTACCACCTTTAATGTTTTCTCTAAAGAGCGGTTTTTTATCTCATTTCTTCCATTATCTTAATTAATTCATTTATTGTATGCCAGGAGTATAATGAAATTTGATAATAAAGTAATTATTTACATATTTGCTTAAAATTCTTTAGCCTAATCAATTTTCATAATAATTTTTGTAACGAAACTCAGAGCCAATAACTGATACTTAAATCAATAGCTGATATGAATATTTTTTTTTCGCTTTTTACAACGTTTATTTCGCATTTTATGTATTAACAGAATCTGAGGTTATCGTTAAATAAATTACTGTAATCAAAGCTTGGTATCCTAGCTAATTTTATTCAAATAATTACAAAGCAAACCCGGGCTGTTCAATTTTCATTCCATTTAATACATCTGAAAATACATTAGGCTTATTTTACCCTGAACAAATACGTCTGACCGTAAAGTAGATTGAGTCCTTTTAATTATGTTACAAATACAAATTTTTAGAACATATAAGATTTGCTTAAAGCTTTTTAAACTGTCATATTCATTATTTCAGTTACCAAATTTCTTCTGTAAAAACCCTAGCAACCGAATGATATGATAAGAGTTATCCTTGCTTACCTCTATCTTGAATATCACTTTCAAATTCATTTCTGCCGAAAATATGACGAAAATACCGGTACTAAATCAATTTTTCCCAATTCATGTTCCTCCTGGCGCGTGTTATGAATATCCATGTTACATATGTATGCGTTTATATTTTTTCACTTTAGTGTTTGTTAGTAAAAGATGACGGTCAAACAAAAAAGATACCGTTGTGATTTCAATCAAATTGGTTTATAATCGTCAGTGAATTATAATTACCACGCGCGAGATTTTAATTAATTTTCAGCGTTAAATTCAGAGTGACATAAATTGACTCTACATTTTTGATGCAGTGGCGATGCACGCAGAAGCCTGAAGGGTCATCGAGCGACTACGAGCTCTATCACGAGCCACACAAGAGGTGTTATTTACAGGTATGACAGTCACGATAACATATGACATATGAAGAATATCTACTGCCTTGGGTTTTTATCATCTATCAACAGTTTCAAGTTTCATTATAAAACAAAGTTGAATTTCAGAACAGACTGTGGCAGTTGTTTGTATCTTCTTGGTCTAATAATTGGTAGAAGATTAAAAAGCAAAATGTAGGTAATATTGATAAATTGAAGTGTATATCTGTGACATCAAAATTACAATGCTTCCTAATATGGTTATAGTTATATACTTAACAGTGAGATATAAACAATTCTTTTTTAATTGTTCATCTGTCTACCGTTCTGTTTGTAAGAGGTAATCTTTGAAACGGCTGTAGGTTGATGGTACTTTTAGAGGAAGATAGAGGAGTTTGTAGGGCTATATATAGGTTACATGACCTTCATTAAGTGTATGTATGTACCCAATAATGAGTAAAAAACTTGAATTTGATTACATTATATCCCAGAATAAATCCCATAAATAAAAATTGAACAAAATTCGAATTTGAGTAAATACAGTAAACTGAGTTAAAATAGTTAAAATAGTTACATGAGTCACAGTTAGTATATAATATATGGTAATATGAGTAAAATACCTAAAAGACAAATATATATCGATACATAATACGAAAACATACGTAGGTAGATACGTGTGTAGATGTACACCCACACATACGAGTACCTGTCTATGGAAACACATTGTTATTCCAATGATATGGAAATTTTGATATGAGATTGGTGTATATCGGTATACGGTTAACCTATTGTACCTCTGTACCCAATACCGAGTTATGGGGTATCTCACCAACTCAAGTATTTCATGCATAATATTTTCATTTATTTTCCCATATATAGTGTACTATGTAGCTGTGCCCGCGGCTGAAATCATTTTTGTCTGGGTTTTGCAACATTTGTCATCGCTGCTCCACTCCTATTAGTCATGCCGTAATGTTATATAGCCTATGGTGTTCCTCGATAAATGGACTATTCAACATATAAATAGTTTTTCAATTCGAACCAGTAGTTCCTGAGATTAGCGCGTTTAATCAAACAAACATTTCAGCTTTATAATATTAGTATAGATTAACTTCAATGTTTAATCTGCCCTTGTTCACATATTTATCTCTCTCCTTGTTATTAAATTCTCTTAAAGATATAGCTAACGTCGTCTATTAAAATGCCTTTCCGTATTTATTATCCATTACGATGCGTTGGAATTCTTTTAAAAGTTGTACCACACATATTAAACGTTTTACTCCCAGTGTTCCTGACTCGATAGTATATAGCCGTTTTCAGAGATGAGCTTCTATTTTTGAGTGTACATACTTGTACATTTGACTGGCCTCTTGGTCGAGCGGTTAGAGACCCTGACTGCAAAACCGGAGGTCGTGGGTTCGATTCCCACCCAGTACAAACATTTGTGTGAGGAGCACATTTGTTTGTTCTGTGTCTGGTTGTAATAATAAATATGTATATAAGTACTATATCGTATGTATATATGTATGTTTATCAGCTGTCCGGTCACCATAACACCGGCAATTAAATTGCCTAATTCATTATTATAATGCAAAAATTAATTTGAAATAGAATTTGACTTGTTGTCGCAAGCGTAGATTCGGTCTAAAAACAGTCACGAATGCCTAAAAAAGCCTACTATAAATTTACATACTCTTAACAAAGCTCCTACACGTTTATAACTATTATTTATAGGCTTTAGTCTTTCATTTCGGCGGGAGGACAATGTGCGCGGAAAAATATGCGATAGTTAAAGAACATTCCTTTGTTCGCAGTCTAATTTTAGTTGTCGCAATAAAAATAACAAGAGAAGGCTTCTCAGGAATGTATGTAGTTAAAGTTTTATGTTTTTTATAGCGGAGCCTTCTTTTGGAGGTCAGGGTCCTCGTTTGTAAACACCACGCAAGGTCGCAGATGCTTTGGGGTCTTCTGATAAAATTCGAACGCGTGAAACGCTTTGAGCTTCCACAGAAGCTACAATTATTCTGTCACTTCAATATCGAAAAGATTAAAAAAATAATAATTCCCAAATGGGTCCGATTTGAGTAAATAGCGCGTTTCTTGGGCTTGGGTTAAGTTCTCAGTCGGAAATTGGCGAATATAATTAATTGTAGCACGAAAAATTATACCCTTTATTTATATATAACTTTTGTCTACTAAGCTAATGACATATTTCATAATATATAATGGACTGTTCGAATAATTCCAATTTTTATTCCCAATCTGTCTAATGATAGTTTTTCCTCCTTAAAATAAAATACGGAATCAATATTTTCGAGCACGACTCACACGTGACCGTTACTTTACAAACCAATCATGCTTAAGCCTCCGTGTAACACATAAGGTCGTATTTCGATTATATAAGGTTACATTATTCGTATAATATGATGATCATGTTTAATCCTTAATTATTTAAATACCTTTTCACGTTTTGAACAACATTGGGCTATTTTTGGTGGAAGAGAGTTTTTTTTTGGGTTCGTATTGCGTAGATTATCATGATAAGGTCTATAATCAATGATAATGGTGTCTATAATTTTTTTTCAACCCTTTTATCGGACCACTGCTGGACCGGATCTCCTATCAAATATTAGAGGGTTATTAATTTATACAAATTAAATTAAATTTATATAACTAATACATTAATAAGAACGGTCATTGACATCAAATTCCACTTTAAAGCACCGATATGTATGTTTTGAAAATCGAGTCGGGACGCTTAGATCTTTCAAACTACTCAACTGACTTTGATGCGGTTTTCGTCAATAGACAGAGTGATTCAAGAGGAAGGTGCATGTGCTTACGAAGTAACTCTGTCTGTCTGTTTCGCTTTAACGTCATAACCGGTTGGCTGATTATAATGAAATTTGGTATAGAGATAGGTTGAGGCCTGGGAATTAACATAGGATATATCTTATCGCCACATTCCTACGGGTTCGATATCTACGCGTAACACCGCGGGGCACAGCCAGTATATTATACTTTGTACAGTTTAAGGCACCCTTAACCAAATTATATGGTATAAGGTCGAGTTCATATCGCTTTGGGTGAAATAAATATGTGATATTCCAATATTATTTTAGGATGTGTTTTGTTAGTCGATAACTTGCCCCTGAGAGAAGTTTGGTTTGAGTTTAATTAAGATTCCTCTTCGAATTCTAATGTTTTCAGATCATCCTGTATATCAGTTATGTATAGATAAGTTTTCAGTGTGTTCAGTTTAATCCATTTGTCGTAATTTATTCAAAATCCAAAAATAAAAGAAGTTTCACCATATCGTTATATCTAAGAAAGTTATATCTATTTCATAATAGGTAAAACTTAATGATACATTATGCGCCTTTTTGAATCGTAAAAAAGATCATTGTATTTGAGTTAATTGAATTCATAAGTATCGCTATTGTGAAAACAAATAAATTATTTCTGGAATTTATAATAATGAAATTGGAATTTATAATAATGGAATTTATAATAACGAAAGGTCCTGACCCTGTTATAGCGTAGCGTTATACTCGTATCTTCGACTAAGTCATGTCTGCCAATGTCTGTCTGTCTCTTTGTAATAAACAAGTAAATAAATAAAGAATCGGTAAACACCGAATAATAATGAACTACAAATTTTATTGTACAGGTATGTCGTTTAATTATGTAGACATAATTAAGTTTTTCTTCAATTCATAAATTATATCAATTTATTTAATTATATCAACTATATAAGTATGTAGGAATGGTGCCAAACTTAATGAAATTAATATTTGCAAAACTTCAAACTTATGTAAGTATTTTGTAAAAATTTGCAAAACGAATACAGGAAATAGCTGTGGAGGGGAAATAAGATAGGGTGTAGGTACCCTAGTAGTTAATAAATAAATTGGTTAGTAAATTGAAATTGCGTTAATTGTAATGATGGAATATGACATGGGATGTAAATTAAACCGCCGGCAACAAGAAGTTACTAATATAAATATTTAATTACTTATATGTATTATGTTTTTTTATTACGAGTTCTATAAAGGCTTTTTTGTTGGTGTACTCATTAACAACGTCGTTTGACAATAATTAATGTTGTGTTTTACGGAATAAAACACACGGTTGGTAATAAGGAAATCAATTAATTCCAGTTCTTCATGTCATGTAAATGAACAGCTGGCCCTTTACCGAAGACATACGAATTTAGTATCTAATTGACTCTGTCATAAAGTTCAAAATACTATCCATCCATAAATCCAGATGTTCTATACGAACTGATTGCATCTAAATCACGTTAATAAAATAGAGTTTTATACGTTAGTTTGAATAAATTTGCGGATATCTCGTTTTTTGATGAATAAATTAATAGATATTTTCCGTTGTAAGCGATAATTTATTACTATCGTCTTCAGTAGGTAATAAAGTAGCTTATAGATTTAATATTTGATAAAATGACGACCTACATAGTTTATAATATATATTATATAATATTATATATATAATATTTTTAACCCCGGATAAACTGTTTATTTTAATATAATTCTCGGGTACTGATTTTATAAGGAACGATTATATGTATAAGCGACCTTGAATTAATTTACTATCCAAACAAAATTTCTTTTAGTTTTTGTCTTGTTATTAATTAATGTTAATTTCAATTTTAATCGTCTGCAAAATTAATGTTTGTCTTTTTGTCGGACGAGTATTCCCTATTTTGGTTTAAGAACAAATTTCGTCGTAACCCTACAAGAATGACTGCTCTGACATTTGATTAACCTTACAGATTGAGTCATTTTTCTATAAGCGTCAGTCATTCTTATATGAAATATTTTCTCGTAATACCATTTTAACTGTGTATTATCTAATTATGTTGTGGTGATATTTCGATTGTTCTGCTTTGATTAATGTTCATGTAACTCTCTTTTCCAGCTCACAAGGAAGGCTGCTACATAAGGGAAATAAATGACGTCATCGGATTTGGTGATGAAGTAAGACCTATCGGTCACTGCTACAGCATTCAATGCTCTAAATGGATGGTGTATTATGCTTCGTGAGTACCATTTATGTTATTTACTTTCCATATGAATATTATGGTAGTCAGACATAGAAATATTAGCAATTTTCCGGTTCACATGTATACCAGGACCGCCCATCTTAGTCCTCAAGCGTGGCAACGCATCTGCGAGCGACTTCTGATAGGGTCAGTGTTTAGGCTGGGCCAAGGATACCTTTTCTATTTGATTTAACCGATTTTAAATACATATACTTAGAAAAATACCAACTGTTTGTTCACTGTTTTATTATTTGACATAAATGTACAATGACATTCAAAAACATAAAAAATATGCTCTTTAATTATTTAAAAATGGAACTTATTCTTGATTGCCTTGATTCTGAACAGTCAGCCCTGTGAGGACTGGGCTGCAGATGTTTGCTACTCGCTTAAAAAAATACATTCTAACACAGACGAAACATTCAAGATCATGACAAATATTTGTGCTAGGTAAGAATCGAACTCCCGGCTGCGCATTATTCGCTCAACCACTGGAGCAACAAAATAAATGGTATCTAGTAAAAAACATTACATATAGAACGGAAGATATTTCCTCTTTCTTTGTGAAAAATAAAACGGCGTGTAGACGGGGGGTATTACAGAACTGTCGGACTTAGGACTTATTTTGAAATTAAATGTCGTTTTATAAGCCTCTTAGTTTGACTCTGTACGGTCTATTTTTATAACTACTGGAATTGCAATTCGTGTAGGTATGTACTCTCAGGCTATTAGGCTATTAGGCTTAGGCTGTACATAGTAAACTTAATCGAAGACAACAGACTTTTTCAAATGAATAGTTATTATAGAAAATTCATACTAAAATCATAAATGGAAAAGCGTGTTTGTTTGTCTTTCGTTCGCGTTGAAACAGGGTAACGGATGGATGTGAATTTTAATATAAAGATCGTTGAAAAGCTAGAGTGAGACAGGTAACATTTTTCGAGAAAAATGTGCCATTTGTATGGGAAAACACGCACTAAAATAAGCGCTATAGATGGCGTTACAAGCGGAATATCGGTATGACGTACGAACCAAAAAAATTTTTTTTTACAAAGAAACGAGACATGAATAAAGTTCTTACATAAATAGAGGCGATTTGAATTGTTTACGCTGTATACTTGTGCGATAAGGAATTTAAAATTAGAAATGCTCCGGTCTCCGCGACGCTTGTAAAGAAAAATTATCATAAATTCGGAATAATTAGAAGTGCTTCAGCTAATAATGCTGTGGAGGGCAAAACGGGAGCAGTTTTAGAATTAGACGGAGGGAAAATAAAAGAAAAACAACAAAATACTCGCAGAGAAAATATTACAAAGCTCACTTTTCCTTATTTAGCGTCTCACGATTCATAAAATGGAAATTAGCATTCACCCGTTTACTGATACAGTCTTTAGGTACAAATAGAAGTGGTTTTGACTTAAAGAATTTGACTCAAATTGTATTTACTTTAACTGTTATACAGACGATTCATTGATTGTGTTTAAGCATAATGATATTTTCTGAGTTGTGTGAAGTCGAAGTTTTGGCCAGCGTGGTAGACTATGGCCTAAATTACTCTGATTATGAGAGGAGACCGTCTAGCAGTGGACCAATAACATGAAGAAACCGGGAGAAACCCTTCAAGATTCGTATCCCAAAAACTGTATTCGAAATAGACGTTTAATTGTTTTGCTCTCTCGTTCTAGGTGCGGGTCAGTTGGTACCGACGATCCGAAATGTTTCATCACAGAGACAGACCTCAGCAGACCATACCCAAGTTGCTGTCCCAACGTTAAATGTGAAGTTGACAACAATATCATTTAGATAGATGTAAAGTTGCATCACATGGCATATAGTATTGGCATTTACTCATCAGGTCCATCAAATATATACATTGGCGATAATAGGAAACGCGAACGAAATTGTTACAGGAAACTGAGTAAGGATTAAATATCATAATAATCGAAATGGTTAAAAATTGAAAAACAACGTAAATGCCAGATAATGCCATCCGTAATGCCTTATAAGACTTATCGATAGAGTTCCTTTTGCAAGAGTTGGAGGTGTGGCAGTGCTAGCAGTCGTCACTCTGGCTCTAGAAGCTATCTTGCCGCCAAATTGTTCATATTATTTAATTTATTAAATTAGTTTTTCTTTAATTTTGACTTTTATTTTTACTCATGTGGAAAAAAAGATGTTCGACATCTCATTATAAGGGGTACTGTGGTACTTATATTTAAATAAGTCTAGTAATCTTTAACAATTTTACAAGGAAATGTTGATAGTTTGTACGTTATATCATTTCATTTATGTTTAATGAAATCATAAAGATCTGCAAATGATGAAATCAATATCAAATTATCAAATTTCTTAAAAAAAGACTGTAATATTCACAGAGCAACGAAAATGCAAATTTCGATGAATATGTATTAGTTAGTTGGAAAATGTTTACTGTTAAACTGTTCCAAGTATTTTTCTTTGCCTTATAAAAACTTTTGTGTTTGTTTATGTAAATTCTCGCATATGCCCACACGTTTAACGCTTAACGAAGCTGCGAGAGAAAATTCTTAATGAATTCCTATAAGAATTTTATTCAACTGCAATTTCTCTCCATATAATTTTCGGTAACTGAGTCAAGCCAAGATTGTCATATCTGATGTTATATTTGAAATTGTAGCTAAGATGATTTGAAAATGTAACCAGGTATAGTTATATGGCAGTATTTGACGGCAGGACCTCTAGAGACTAGCGTATAATGCAGACATAATGCTTCTTCTGCATCCATCATTCTGTTCATATAGTTTTACAAGCGTGTTACGGAGATTTTTCTTAACAAACATCTCAAATAATTTGCTGCGTTTTAACTTGCCTAGTTACATCATTTTTAGGAATATGTTTGATTGTAGATTAAATTGTCACATTTAAAATTAACAAAACAAGTAAGGTTATCTTTGTAAGTTTTTATTTAGCAACAATTTTTCCATACACACCATGACTTTAAAAGCATATTTTTCATAGTATCATCGGTAGTTTGCTCGTTGCCAAAATACTTGCCGTTTAAAATGTGAAAGCGTATACGGAGCATAAAAAATTCCAATCCGAAATTTATTATTTCAATTTATGAGTCAACGGAGATCTCTTAATGGGAATAAATTCACGCTGTAAAATATTTTTCTCCGCTTTATTTTTCGTTCATAGTAGACACTCGCCATAACATCGATATGAAATCTTTCACAAACGATTTCCATCCAAGTACGCAGATATAAAAGGACCTTAGTCTCGGTTTTGCTATAACTCTACTATACGTTACATTCATATTTTTTATATTATAGTTTTAGTATTAATTAAACTAAATGCTATTAATTAAACTAAATTAATGAATAAATATTTACAATATATATATACATAAAAAAGATCATATAAAAAACTAAAATTTATAAAAAGTATATTTCATTTAAAATGTCCTTTTGGGGCATGGTTCCCAAAACGCTGGCGCTGTTCCCGCGCTGCAGCGTGAGGCTAAGGCGCTGCGCAAAAAAGACGCCAGCCCTTTGGTCACCAGAGGCCATGACAAGTTTGGTCGACATTT
>DWGJ01004532.1:0-11503 GCA_018246895.1 Aspitha aspitha aspitha | reverse complement strand
TTAAATATCACTTGCTATAACGGTGAAGGAAAACATCGTGAGGAAACCTGCACCACCTTAGAGATGTTATAAAGTATGTAATATTTTCCGAGGTGTGTGAAGTCTACCAATCCGCACTTGGCCAGCGTAGTAGACTACGGCCTAAATCCCTCTCACTATGAGAGAAGACCCGGTCCAGCAGTGGACCAATAAAAAGAAAGGGTCGAACAAGCACATAAGCAAACCAGACGGCTTGCAATGTTTAACTATGTATGTATTATCGCAGAGAATTGTACCTGGACGGAATTATTACAAGGGCAATCTCTAGTGAAGCATCAAGTTGGCCAGTGTCGAACTACGTCGCACAAACTTTCGCTGAGTGTTCGCCTTGACACGATGGCATGACGCTAGGACATTGAAAAACCACTTGAAGCCGTACGTAGTGAACCGTTTTCCTTATCGCGTCGCGTGGAACCAATTAGAACAGCAAGTGCGGCAGATTGGTACAAAGAAACGAACTTTACATTTGTTTTGATTTATTTTTATAACAATGTTCTCTAGTTCTTTTTAGCAAATAATATTATTTGTCCACATTTACTAAATACCTCAGTATTACTCATAGGTTTTTAATGCCGTCGTAAGTGTTACATACATAATAACATATCGACGTATTAATCTTATTGCGAATTTAATAAAATAATATATTATTACCAAAATAATTTTTTTATAGCGTTATTTTATTGTATAGGCATTCATTTATCGCCAATATATCATCAAATGTTATAAGTAGATATATAATAATTTATTGTTACTTTCGAAAGACTTTCGCAACTAATTTTTAAATATAACATAAGTAACATTTGCCTTTTATGGCGTGTAGAATACATGTATGTATTTATGTGATCCGTTTTGGAGACGATTGTGTAAACAACCTTATTGGTATGTAGGTCAAATTAGTGAAATGTTTGGTATCGACCGTGTTGCATCACTGCGCAAACTTCAACTGCAGATATCGTATCAATATCTACTAGAGCCGAACTATTAGTGTGTGCAACTGTATACGTAATTATACTTAGTTTATCTACTGAAGTAGATTAAGGTGTTTATGAGTATAGCTTATTCAAAAATTTGTTTACTCTAGTTTGTCCTGAAACTACACGTTTTGGGTTAGGCGTCGCTTGCTTGGAATAAGTGCTTATGACTAGACATCGGATTTTATATAACGCTTCATCACGGTATTTGCATTCCTTCTTTTGTCACGGGTTACGCCCACGCCGAAGATGTAACAATTTTTTAATATTTGTTACTATTTGCCAGTATTCGCTGACTAGAATCGAGTACTAAAAAATAATAATGATAATGATGGTAAATAATTTAAAATTATTCCGTTAATTTATTCGTTTGTTATCCTCGTCCATATGATCTTGTACGTACGTATACGTAGGTACCTATTTAATAGTAACGCTTTTTGTTTGTAATTCATTACGAAGGTTATCCAAGTACTATTTATTGCAAGGATGATGACTTATAATATTTCAATGTTAAATTAATCTCTATCTAAATATTGAAACATAATATTAAATAATAATTTACTTAATCCAGCTGGCCGTACGTATTGTGTTTATAAGTCTGCAATAAATCAATTATACTGTCTTACATTTGTTTTCTGCCTACCCCGTGAGGGACCTACCGTGACGGCATGTATGTATGTCAATAAAAATAAAAATAGACATATCTATAGTACCTACCAAAATATGTAGGTACCTAATTTCAAAATAACTATGTACGTTTTCTCAAGTCAGTACGGGGATTTGTATGTTGTTCAGATGAGCTCAGCTTCACTAGATTTCCATTTTCTTTAAAACAATTTCCTGGTTCTCTCGCTTATGACGGCGTGTCTACGCCGTATGGCTTCATTATGAAAATTACCTGAACTTCTATTTCGTTTACTAAGTTCTATATTTCGTTTAATAAGTAACAAAATAAAATTCTATTTTGTTTACACGAATTATTATATTAGATTTATGACTAAATATTAATTTACTGGAACCAGATTGTATTTATATTGGATTCAGTGGCAAAAGAACACCCTCAGGATAATGCTAAAACAGATACATCACTAACAATACAACATTTTAAGTAGCGGGCGCAGAGGTCTCACGCGTGTTGGTGTATAATTGTTGGCGGTCCCACAAAGTATAATATCCAGTTTAATCTGGTTCGACACGAGCGTTTCACTGACGGCGTCTTTAGGATACGAGGACACTGCATCCCGGTACTTTACCAGTATGTACCGAACGCAACATATATATTTATCAGTAGGTATCTTACCTATTGAAAGTTAAAACACTATCACGACTGCTTCACTGTACAAATTCACAAAATACTAAAATTCATAAATTGCCAAGATTCGACAAAATTTTTGTGGATAACTAAAATGGCCTTTCGGAATATTCAATAAGAGCGTATTGTGGTAATGATATGCATTCCTTATTAGTCATTGCTATGAATTTATACGAGTACCTATATCAACAATATTTATTTTTGTTTCACTACATAATGTGTCTACATAAAAATAAATAAAAGAAGTCATTTTTTCGCTCAATGCCCAACAAATATTGAAGTGTAAGTCAAGAACTATAAACCTGAAATTTGGTAGGTGGACGAGGTTAGTTGATAAGTTATTTTATCACAGGTCTGAGTTAAAGAGGCTTTCATAGATTTGTAAAATCCTATGTTTCTGATCTTTAAGACATAGTTTAATTACTCTAGTTAATGGAACGCGATATTCTCCGAGGATAGCCGATTACTGAGGTTTATTATTAGGGAGATAGAGACTCAAGCGAGCACACAACGCTATACGTGTATGTATATATATATATATATATATATATATATATATATATATGTAGTTACTCATGGACGACATTATATTGTAAACGACGGTCACAAAAACAAAGATATGTACTTTAAAACTAAGGATTCAAATTACATGCACTACGAACAGCGGTTTAGTATGCATTCCATGTCACCTGCGGTAGGTCTTGTATCCTGTTGTCACATTATTTCCGTACAAATACACATATTATATGTATGTCTTCAGAAGCGATGTCTTAAATATTGTTATTAAAAAATATATTTATATATAAAACACAAAGGATTTATAGCACTTATAGTCGTCAGTCGTGTGCTCGAAATTAACCAATTAAGAGAGGAATCCGGTACCGGATTAAATGTCCCAAATTACTGATACATAATAATTGTTAATTAATTCTGTCAATTACATTTTTTTTCATACAACTTCTTACGACGAATGAAGCATTGTCATAATCAGAATAGTTTTGAATTAAAATACTTTTTCGGCGATTAGAGATTGATGTTTATTGTACGGTTAATATCGTCGTATTTTATAATAAAGTGATGACGTAATTGGTTGCAGTTGTAGAGTTGTATTACACACCTATATACGGAAATTGTTTCTTTTTTCCAGAAATTACCGTATCCAAAGGCAGTCGGATTTATCGTGACGAATGAGTTCTGTGAAAGATTTTCATACTATGGAATGCGGAGTAAGTTGTTAAATATTTTATCGTACTAGTGAATAGAATGGGTCCAGAAACGTAAAATGCTACTGTATTTATTCTTCATACTTCTTACACAATAATACAGTAGAGTAAAAGTAAAGTACCTAATACTCTGCCGTTTTACACCTAAATTACGTGAGACAAGCTAAAACAATAAAAAACAAATTCTGGAAATAATGTACCTGGTTGAATGTGTATTACGATTTGCCTCAGGCAGTATGACAGCTAGGCCTATTACTAACGTGAAGCACTTGTTATTAAAACAATTTATGTTACGGTCTGTAGGGAGTGGAAGCCGGTAGTCGTTCCAGATGTCCATGAGCGGCAGCGGCCACTGATGTCTGATGCCTATAAAATTGTACTTATGATATACCCTTGCGAATTGTTACCTAACACTTAGTGCGTCTAGATAAGAGTTGTAACATGATGATAAAATACTTAAAAGTCAATTTGTTACTGAATGTTTTTAAATTTTGCATATTGTCATGTATGCAGTATAAAAGGTACAGGGTAGTGCAATTAAAGAAGTAATATCCAAAAATTGATTGATGATAATATAGCGATTGATATAAACATTTCTGTAAATTGTTAGTACAAAGAAGCGTACCTAGGTAATTGTTTTTGCTTTAGACGTTAGCGTTCAGTCATTATTTTCTGTAAAGAAAATCACACTAACACTACTATGAATATGAACGCCTGAATAACTATACGCTAATTTTATTTAATTTCACTTTATAGAATGGGGTGAAATATCACTATACTAGAAAGTTTAATATGTCCCATGTCCGCATCCGGAATAGGAGTCTTAGATAAGACTAGAACACAGTTACCAATTTACTATCAATTAACATAGATTAACTTGCACAAGTGAATACAGTATAATTGCATATAATGGGTAAAAATGTTTCTGGTTGGTTTAATATCACTTACCATTTAGGTCCGAACAATCAAGGGCCAGAGTGTAATCGCGCCGACGAGGGAAAGGGAACGAAAAATCAATACCAGCTGTGTCCCAGTGGTCTTGTACATAGGGAAAGATATAACATGATATTGTGTGAATGAGTAAAAGGAAATTTTATAATCGTTGCATCTATGACTTTATTACTCACATTTGTTTTGTAGGTACGTATATTATTTTAACTCGCTTTGCAGCCGAATACGCCAGAGTTGAACTAATACAATATGTTCATTTATCTCGCTGTAGTCACTCATAAGGGCTGTTAACAAAAATATATTTCAGGTGCTAAAACTTCCTGCTCAGGTTTCATTTGGGAACTAGTATCGCTGCATTTATTTCCCGCGCTAATTGACACTGCTTGAGTTATTGTGTTCTGATTTGAAGTTGAAGAGCATGATAGACAGACCGATACACACCTGACGTGTTTTACTTAGTTCTCTAAATAAGCAGCGCAGCATACTTTGTTCTATGTCAACAATACTTTTGGTTGGTATATGTACTCTTTAAATGACCCGTGCCTTCCGGCTTCTTCGATTAATGCTTAAATTATTTAAATTAAAGAAACTTTCGTGTAATTTTTTACATATGTCTCAATTTTTAGAAAGTTCGTCACAATTTATAAAGTAAAGATGATGATACAAACAAAATTTATGTACGTATGAGCATAGTGCGCGTAGCGGTGCTCGTGTATACTACGTAACTAACTTAGAATTGACTATTGTTTTCAAACGTTAATGCTATCTTATATTCAACTCTTTCTGAACAACAGATACTTATTAACATTTGCACATTTATTAATATGCAATTGATACAAAGGGAATCTTAAGAGATACACCAAACTTGCCTAGAACGCACCATACCAAAATATCTTTATTAAAATTAAAAAAATAAGTTATTAACTTCAATTGATTTCGTCGATGATATAAATATCTATATTTTTGTGCAATTGTGAATTGTCTTTCAATTGTCTATGTAGTCTATATTTTTAATTAAAACATTTTTGTATCTGTATGTGCGAGATCATCTCAATGTTTTTTGTGAGTGTCCGTTGTATTCTAAATAACCATAAATTGTACCTACTTTAATATGACCAAATTGTAACTAAATTTCAAAATTAGCTGCAAACACACTAACTAAAATACTGGATATAAAAGCTATTGAACCATAGTAGGCAAGTAGTGCGAGTATGTTCACCAAATCGAAACGCTGCATCTCACGTATGACGTAGTCGTGAGTATGATTGAACTCCAGGCCCTGGGGAACTCCAGGACCTACACCCAACTCATATACTCATCTCAAGAATATATTATTTGTACGTAATACATATAGGTCATGTGCATCATTGTTATGAATCAGGGGTATTATTTATTATGATTAACATAATAAATTCCCTCCTGTTAAATTTCTGCTACATAATTGATTATTTGTTCACATTAGTAATATTCTTTTAAAATCTTAGTAACAAAAGAATTGGCCATATTTATAACACTTTTCAATTATTTCGTTATCCGGCTTTCAAAATAATACTGTACTTAAAGTTTATCAAAAAAGGATGAGCAAAATTGTAGTGTCGGTTAGTATAAGCATTTGAAGAGCGTTTCGTATAGCATCAAAAAGCGTTTCGTATACTCGTACAAGCAGGTACTCGTATACTCGTACAAGCAGGTACTTGTATACTCGTACAAGCCTACGTAGGTACAAGCATCAATCCCCTTGATGCGTAAATAATTTAAATAATACATATAAGGATTTACGGGCGTAACAGAAATATCGCTTCGCTAAAATTAAACTAAATATAACATATTATTATATTTTTTATGATTATGGTCTAGGACAATATACAAATTTTGATTTTACCAACATACCTACACCTACTAGAATACGATACTCTTTAAAAAGGGTTTAACAAACACGTTTTGTGTGCTGCAGTAGATAATGTTCTGGCAATAGATTGTATAGTTGTATTGATCTTGCATTCGTACTTATCATTGTTAATCAGATCAGAACGCGTGTTTGATTTGAAACGCTAATAGAGTAGATAAGTTCAATTGAAAAATATCAAAGACGTTATTCCATATCATATTAATTAACAGAATTGCAATCTGCTTATTGCATTAGGTAATTTATATGCAACATTAAAATTCGAATTGACTTTATAAGCAACATAGCTTTAAAAGTCGATAAAGCAGTTTTTTTTTATACAAAGTATAGTTAAAGAATGAAGAAATAATATGAATAAATTACCCACCATGCTCGCCCTCTCCCCAGTTACAAAATTGAGAATGGTTTTTGTTACTTTTAATGATTTTTTTGTTTAATGAAAATGCATAAAAACTGTAGAGCAAATATAAGGGACATTTAATATTTTCATATAAAATTTACGTAGATAGCTCATTTTAATTTAATTTAATTTGTTACTTAATAGTATCCTTAAAGCTCTTTTATTTCTAATCCTATCAAATACAAGTACCTACCTATATTATAACGCCGTTAAGTATTGACCCTAATAATTAACTTGTATAGCGATGTTTAATATGTAAAAAGCGTGTTTATTATGCATCAGGGTGCTTGGTACGAAAACAATTGAAACACAAAAAAGTTATAAGGACACATTTTTTATCAAATATCCTTACAATGCGAAGACAAAAACTTATTTTAAGAAAAATCCTATTACTTAGGTACTGTATACCTACGTATACTAATTGACAAGTGTTTATTATAGACGTTTTTTTAAATGGGAATTATTTGTTGTTCTAGCAATCCTTTCGTTGTACCTTAGAGACAAGCTCGGGTACAGCGTTAACGGTGCGACGGTCATATACCACACGTTCACTATGTTCGCGTACTTCTTTCCTGTTCTCGGCGCCATGATCGCGGACGGATGGCTCGGCCGATTTAGGTAACATTGGAAAAATAATTACACAACTCATCTGTACCTCTTTATGAATCGTAGTCACGGAAATAGAACAGAATACAAGCTATTTAACTTTATTTAATCAACTCACATCTCTCCGCCTATCCCGTTAGGGATAATATAATAATAATAACTTGCATCTTCTCAGGTAGATATAGATTCCGTTACAAGATAGATTTTTATTGTCGAGAAAAATGTAAGTATATATAAATAGATGTTATAAGAAAAGATCAAGTGGACAACAATTTTAAAATAATTTCTATAGCACCGGTAATTCGTTGAGTAGTTAGGTACCTACCTACCTACATGAAAGTCCTGAGTGGGATTCTATATGCACAGATTGGTATTGTTTAATTTTTAATTTGAACTGGCATAATTCGAGTAAATCATTGAATTACCAAATGAAATGCTGGCCACATATTTCATTGTATAATTTATATTATTTTAATAATGTCCAATTCATTTACAGAACTATTTTGTACCTATCGTTGGTTTATGCGACTGGAAGTGTGTTAATATCAGTCACAGCCATGCCACCGGTCACACTACCACAGCTGTAAGTAACTCTCTACTACCACAATTTCTTAATTAAGTTAATATTATCTTTGTGTTTGCTCTAGCATAGCTATATGATTATTTCTAATAACTTAATATGCTACAGCGCAGATGAATATATAATTACTGTAGGTATAGCACTTATTTTACATATATAGCTGTTATGATTGCAGGCCAAGGATTACGAGTATCCCTTTTCCAATAAACGAAGCTATAAAACTGTTTTTATACTTGTCTTATGATACTTATATAATACTCGTACTTTACTATGTATACTACCTCAAGCACAGCCCAATGACATCACAGCCAAAACAAACACTGTACAAGAAACAAGTACAGATAGCTCTATCCATTGTAGGCTCAATCATTCTAATCGAATTATAAGTCTCGCAGTTATTAACAATTATAGTATTTTGCTACTAGCGAACTGGAGCAGATATTTAAATATTATAAGCACTGCATATTTCATCTGAATCAATAACAAAACATTTAGTTGGAAGTAAATTTAATTCAATATCCATGTTATAACTCATTCACATTATTAACCTATAAATAAAAATTGTGTTTTTTCAGCGAATTCACAATAATAGCTCTACTTCTGATAGCATTCGGGACGGGAGGCATCAAACCGTGCGTCTCGGCGTTCGGCGGGGACCAGTTCAAGTTGCCAGAGCAGGAGAAGTACCTAGGATACTTCTTTTCACTGTTCTATTTCGCCATAAATGCTGGAAGCCTCATTTCCACGTTCCTCACGCCAATCCTGAGAGCTGATGTACACTGTTTCGGTGAAAACGACTGTTACTCTTTAGCGTTCGGTGTACCTGGGATGCTTATGATCGTCTCTATTTGTAAGTCGAAGTATTTCGTTACATAAAAGATTTTTAGTCGGAGTAACACAAAAGAAATAGTTACACATTTCATTGCTGAATCGAATGAGTCTACGCTACTGCAATTCACTGCAATTTAGCGAGTCGTATGCCAATGACACCGGTTTAATTTTATCATAGCATGACACGATTGAAATTACATCTATCTTTTTGGAAAAACCATTAACCCCCTATGTATGTACCTATATAGTTAAAGCGTAGAGACTTGTGCACGAGCATAAATTTATTAATTTTGCAATTATCGAGCACTTATGAGATGTGAGCTCAGATTTAATATTAATAGAAGTATGAGCGGAAATGTGGTTATTTATTTTATTAAATTATTCATTTGTAGTCCAAATTATGGTACTAATAACTAACTCGACAAGGTACAGCGAAAACCCCATAAGAAGGCTAGGTTTTCTATTAAGGCTTCGTGCTTTTTATTAATATGATAACTCTCAGAGAAAATTCTGTTCTGAATTATCAATTCAGATCGCCAACATTGTATTATTTTTAATCAGCTCATGTGGGAGTGTTTTAGTTATCAGTTAAAACTCCTTATTATACGTAGAAAAAATTTTTTTTTTCTTTGGTTATTACATGGTAAATTCGAAATTCACGGGGATTAAAGAAATCTCAAAAACTTTTGAATTCCTAATTATTTAGGATATGGACTGGCCTCTTGGTCGACCGTAACTGGTGACCATAACTGCAAAATCGGAGGTCGTGGTTTCGATTCCCACCCAGGACAAACATTTGTGTGATGAGCACATTTGTTTGTTCTGTGTCGGAGCGTAATAAAAATATCTATATAAGTACTATATCGTATGTATATATGTATGTTTACCAGCTGTCCGGGCACCATAACACAGGCATTAGATTGCCTAATTTGGGATCAGACAGCCGTGGAATTGTCCCCAGTTATTTATTTATTTACTTATGTACAGTCTCCAGTACATTTTATGGTATTATCAATATAAACAAGTGCATACGACAAATATTTTCGTAATGCGAGTGCATGCTTACAGTAAGGTTCGTCAGTGCATACGAGTAAATAAGTGCAAAATGCATGAGGTCTTTTTTGACACGAAAAAACTCATACAAATCCGATTTGTCAACTGTTTACATGCATTTTTTGATTGTAAAATTCGCTGTCACTTATGACTTATAAATATAATCTTATAATATTATTTTATGGTCGGTTTATTTCAATAGCAGTCCCATATATTGCAGATCTGTTTTAGTAAACTAATTTTCTAAATGAGGTCGTATGGATTTGTACTATTATTTTAGTGTTAATATCGTTATGTAACGATAGGGTAAATAAATTTTAACCTTTGTAATAAAAGTAACTTTTGTTTATTTTATAGTTATGTTTGTTATTATATTTATTAAAATAAGTGACTGTCTAGATGTGCCTACCAAGTTCGCCTATCAGTTCATCAATTCTCGTTCTTCCATTTTCAAAATTCATTATTCACATTTTCTTTTGTTTTCTAAAGCGCATATACCTTACGTATATACTGCCAGATAAAAACATACATACATACAAACTAATGACATAAAATAAATGTAACCTGTTATATTTTATTCTTTGAGCGTGTGAAATTTGTCATTCCGCATTTTGCCAGCGTGGTTGACTATGGTCTTAAACCATCTCATTGGGCGAAGAACACGGCGCCCGCCTGGAGAGAAAACTACAAGAAATACAAATATCAAACAATATGACTGACCTCGTGCTAGAGTAGTTAGTGACCCTGACTGCAAAACCGGAGGTCGTGGGTTCGATTCCCACCCAGGACAAAAATTTGTGTGTGCAGCACATTTGTTTGTTCTGTGTCTGGGCGTAATAAAAATATCTATATAAGTACTTTATCGTATGTATATATGTATGTTTATCAGCTGTCCGGTCACCATAGCACAGGCATTAAATTGGCTAATTTGTGATCAGACAGCCGTGTGTGGAATTGTCCCCAGTTATTTATATTTATTTATTTAGTGTGTTCGTCGACGACGTCTATGACGACGACGTCGACGACGTCGCGGCACGACCCCGAGTTGCTGCGGGCGGAAGTGACGCAGGCGCGCGGCCGCGTCGCGCAGCTCAGGAAGGAACTGCGGCAGGCCAGAGCCGAAGTGGCGAACGCGAGGCGCGGCGTGGATACCCTCGCCGAGTGAGTATACAGCACACTATATCTTAACTGGCCTCGTGGTCGAGCGGTTAGAGACTCCGACTGCAAAACCGGAGCTCGTGGGTTACATTCCCACCCGGGACAGACATTTGTGTGTGCAGTACATCTGTTTGTTCTGGGTGTAATAAAAAATATCTATATGTATGTTTATCAGCTGTCCGGTTACCATAGCACAGGCATTAAATTGCCTAATTTGAGATCGGATAGCCGTTTGTGGAATTGTCCCCAGATATTATTATTATTATTAATTATTATTATTACTAGCTGCGCCCGCGTGCCAATCAATATTTTCCCGTTTTTGCAACATCTGTCATTGCTGCTTATTTATTTATTTATTTATTTATTCTTTATTGGACCAAAACAAAAAATAGTGGGACAAAAGGCGGGCTTAATGCTAAAAAGCATTTTCTACCAGCCAACCTCAGGGTTGTGCAGAAATGGCGAAGGCGGTA
>DWGJ01004531.1:0-11504 GCA_018246895.1 Aspitha aspitha aspitha | reverse complement strand
AGATGTTGTAGAATTGTTAGTTCACTCCATATTTTGCCTTTTACGGCGTACAAATTTAAAAAATGATTTTATCGTTTTACTGCATTTACAATTTCTTAATTATTTATTATTTATTACCTAATTTTTAAGCTATAATAAACTTATATTTAAAATCGACACAAAACCGTTTCTTTAATACAGTTAGTACCCAATGTTGTACTTATATCAAAGTCTCAAGTACACCCGGGTACATAGAGTAACAAATTCTAAAATCAAACAGAAACCCATAGGTACATACATATATTAGAACATATTGATAGTTTCAAAGTTCAGGGTAAAATTCAACATTTTTGTCACAATGCAAGTGCTCATTGCAATTAGTAAAATTACAATCTCATAATTTTTCTAACGCGCCCAAAAAGGTATCACTTCAACAATTTCCATTGTCACTAACTAAGCGTGTCTAACAATACAGCTTATGAGAGTAGAACGGTAGACTAACTTCACGGCTCCGCCTCTGGCTATGGGTTAGTGAAATATATTATTATGTTCTGTTCTAGTTTTTATTTTTGACTTCTTAAAAGAAAATCGGGTACATTGATATCTATATAAACAAAATAAAAGAAATATATAATTATAGTAACTGTGTCTGATCTCAAGTAGAACAGATACTGACACACGAAATATATACAAAGGTACTGCTTATCTCTGTGGATAAAGGCCTCGTCATGAATAAGTAGGTATATAAATATCCCAACAAACCAAAAAAGTACAAAGTAAAGCCGAAATTGCCTTCATTATCACCAAGTAATGGGTATCGCAGCCGAGTAGAAATAGAACACGACAATGGTACAGAGACTCACAGACACAATTCTTCGTCAATAACTATCAGAATTTCACCGTTCAATTGATCAGTAAAAACTGAGTTCATGATTGACGGCGGCCACTTGGACGGCAGAGAACGGTACAAAAAAGTATTCATTGTTTATAGCGCTATGATTGATTGTAATCATCCGAAGTTGGTCAAGGCGCAGATGCACTGCTCAGTGTTGTCAATTGCTCGATTTCCCCCTCTTCATTCCGAGGTGAAACTTCATCAGAAATTGTTTAAAATCTACTTTTGAGAGAAAATATTACCAGTAGTTGAACCATATGGCAGCTAGTTGAACAAGTTTAAATATTGAAATCTGTTCCTAGTCTGCAATGTTTACAATACAACGCAATACAATACAATAAAATGCATTATCAGGTCCAAGTCATCCAGAAACCCTAAATGCTTCTATTTGTTATCTTCACTGCATCATTACCTTCACCATTTTGTGATAAAAATCGTCATTCATTTTTACAATTGTTTTTACGTTTGAATTGCAACTTGAATTACGTGCACGCAAGTTGTCTGACACGCTCATTCTCGTTGCTAAGGAAACTATATAATATTCTTCTATTTTTCATAGATAGACACATTGAAGAAACAATATTTAAAATGAAAATTTTTATTTTTTTTTCTTTTTCGGGATGGCTTCTCGGTCTTGTGACCATTTTGGCAAAGATAAAAATATTGTTTAGTTTATATTAATTATTTTAATCGTTTATTAGAAGTAGCAAATGTGTAGTTGTCTGCACGTTAAGTGCTCAGTGATTTGGTGTGGAAAGTTGACAAAGCTATGACTAAATCTTGATCGTGATTAACTTGAAAAGACTCCATGTAAAACACCTTGTCCAACGAAATTTATCAATATTACTTATAGATTACAGTTTGTGTACTGGAAACAGTCAGTATGTATGTATACAGATACAGAATTGACTTTTATTCGCGGTATAAATATAGTGTTCTTTATCTGTGGCAGTATTGCCGTAGAGAATACAATGTAATGAAAATGAAAGTTTGATTAGTTTTTGTTGTAGTTCGCTTTCTTTGGGCATTGCTAGCGTCGGATGTGTGTTAGACATAATTATTGTCTTGGGAACGAGACTACGCTTAAGTATAAGTCTACCAGTCTATTTT
This sequence comes from Aspitha aspitha aspitha, assembly GCA_018246895.1. NCBI lineage: Eukaryota > Metazoa > Arthropoda > Insecta > Lepidoptera > Hesperiidae > Aspitha > Aspitha aspitha. The sequence goes on along the minus strand of DWGJ01004531.1, from coordinate 9,520 downwards.
ATTTTCTTTATTGATATTTCTTGTTCGTAACAATTATGCTCTACTGTATTTCAGCTCTAAGAGATAAGTATTTAACATGAGTTGTTTGTTTTCTATGAATGTTAACTGCAGGAATGCTACAATTAGATAAAAAAAGAAGTTTCTAGTCAACTGCAGTGTCTACTTAACATCAGAACTGACAAGTTATTATCCTTTTCCTATTTTTGTATGCTTCACCTTTTATTAAAACGAGGTCTTTGCCCAGCATTAAGCAATTGAGGTCCTTTATATTGTACCTATCTATGTATGGCTTAATTTAAAATAATTAGACTTGTCTACGAGTAAATGGTAGCTTGTAAAAACATCGTCCGTTGGCCGTACGACCCGGCACGGCCGATATGCAATCGTACAAATTGGGATACGTGCCTCCTGTCGTCAGCGAGCTGCGATATGATCACAAAACATTTACCTATTTTACGTTAACCATGTAAATCAGTACTTCCTAAGCCATGATCGCGAGGGCTTAAACTAGCTCCACGGATTAAAAGTATCATGCTATAAAAACAATATTAGAATATTATGTGTCTACGAATTAATACATCATAATTTATATGTTTTTTAACGTTTTCCAAAAAGGTTGATTAGACCACAGTGCCGTCTATTGAGTTCGTCCTTTATTATGGTTGTTAATTGGTGTTCAATACAGATAAAATAAATATAAACTGTAAAGTTAATCATCCTCACAAATATCAATATATCACATTAATATAATCGAATCTCAAGAAAACCGCATCAATTTTATAACAAATAGTCGTATATATAAAATGAGTGAAATAATAATCATACTAATTGGGACTCTGAACTCAATCTTAAAAACAAAAATTCAAAACAAACCATTGGTTTTGCAATTCTAACTAAAACAGGAGATCTTACCTTCAATCCGAAAATTTCTTGCACCACCACTCTGTCGTTACCAATAAATAAACACAATAAATATACTTGTACAACGCGACTAGTAAAGAACCTTATCTAACTATCAACCTTTACGTCAAAAGTCCACTATAAACGTGCTACTATATTTATATGTCAGTTTAAGTAACAACATTACAGAACAATTGTGTCAATTCCCGATAGTAGATACCTATCAGACTTAATCGTGAAACAAGGTTACTATCTTCTGGTACTTACAAATACAATATGATTTCCCTATCAATTCACTCGAGTTATTCCTTAAGTTCTTATAATCATAGCTATGCGATGTAGTTATAAAATGTACCACACAAAGTACCACCAAAACGGCGTAGTAACACTACCCTGACGATGCTTTGGGTGAGAAACAAATGCTGGCTGAAAATACTTTTATTTATTGCAAGTTCGTATTACTTGTGTGTGAAGGAGGGAGATGCATTGCAAGTTAAAAGAAGGTACTACTACTGTTCTTCATACTGTTAAGTAACTCATCATACCGCTAAGGCAATAAGCTGTGAATAGCCTAATGGAGATTTTAGTCTCTCTGGAATGCATTCTCGAATGAATCCTGGAATGCATTAGAATCTGGATTTACAAGAATTATATGCAGTTTCAGATTATATATAACTCGTTATAGCGATAAAAGAAAATATGATAAGAAAACTTGTTAAACATGTTAGAATTCTCTATAATAATATATCTAAGATGTGCGAAGTCTGTCAATCTGCACAAGACTACCGTGAAATGGCCTCAATCTTCTTATTATGAGATGAAACTTATGTCCGACATTGAACAATAAAAGGGTAAATACAGACACAAAAGTAGTAGCCCCCTACCGACAAAAAAAAATTTGTACTCACATTATTTATTTATTTGTTTGACAATTCAGTACACACGATATTTTATAAAAGCAAACATGAAATTTGGTACTTAGGTACTGCTTATTTTCTATAGAGATCTTGTCAAGCAGATCTAGGAATGGAAAAGGCATATCGATAACAAATTAACCATTAATTCTGTCAATGTTATATACGTTACTAAAGCACAATGAACAATTGACATGATCGTGTAACGCACACGTCTAACTAAATCTGGACACATACGTATAAGCATGAATAATTGCATTGGTATTTGCAGGTTCGTTCCGATTCCGAATGGCAACACCGCTGATAAGACAATGGTATACACAGGCATACGCCACGTTACATTGTTTGCAACACCGCGTATGGTCAACTGCTCGTATGGGACATCGCAAGCGATAGTCGCCATGTCTCCAAGGTCACGATGACACAGTGTCAACAGCGTAATATAGTCGCACATTCTTCATAATCGAGTCCCAAGGCCATCTACACGTCGAGTTGTTTAGGTCTGTTTGTTTTAAGTATACCTGCTTGATCAAAACGAAGATGTTTACCCACTTCGACCGGTTTAACGTCTGTGTTTTTGAACATACTTAATAAGTGGGTGTTTATGTTTCAACACGACCATTTTGATTATATCTACAAATATCTTCAAATAAAGGAACAATCATAACGATTTTAAAGAGACAATTTTTATTATCAAGCGTATTGTAATCACGAAAAGATAATATCAACATGAGCATTTTTACTTTATCATTTGTAAAAGCTCTAAAGTACTTTCTTCGAAGATTATGGCAAGCGATATTAATTTTGAATCAAACTGTGAAGTCAAAGAGGAAAACCAGGATTTGAATCTTTTACACTAAAGCGGTTTCGGCAAGGTAGCCAACACATGTAATAATGCAGCACTTATTTACGTTAAATTAAAAGCTTTCTATGAGTCTATTTTGCAGTAAAAGAAAGTGTGAGACATTCTTCTTAATATAAAAATAAACAAATGATTTCATCCCATGTAGGTAATTGTCGTAAACAGCGAAGCGTGAGAATTGGCTTTATATTTAATAATAAGTGTGCTACTGTCAGCTGTGTGACTGTGTTGTCATTATCTATTGAGGAATTACATCCAATTTATTATTCAAAGCAACGTTGACCCACACGCAGATGGCAATCGCCTATTGTTTGGAAACACCAGAAACTGGGCTGTATTTTACTCGATTTTATTTTGAGCAATGGACTTTCATTAATGTCTGAGTTAATTAGCGGCGATGTAATTTCTGTACACGTAACAAAGAACGCTAAATATAATCAACCGTAGGTCGAATAACAGTAACAGATATTGCTTTAAGATATGTAACATAACACTATTATGTACAACGACTGCATGTCGTTTAGATGTGAACGACATTTTGTTTCGAAATCATTTCAAAATAACTCTTGAATAATTTAATCTTTCTGAATAAATAACTGTTTCCTAACGCGGAAAATCTCGTGCATTCGACGCATCTTTATTAATTATATAACTTGGTGACATAATTAAACTAATTCCAATTGTACAGTTTACACAAATACGACATTTTGTAACCGGTTACATCCAACTCAACTTTGTACAAGCGCGTTCCCAAGTCACCAGCGGATGGTATCGATTGTAATCATCGTAAGAAAACGTGACGATAAGCGCCGTTAAACAAAATCACGCACAAAGATTGGGGCATAATGATAACTGATAATAACCAGTGATGATTATTTCATACGTAACTTATTGTTGTCGAAAATGACGTGTAATTTGTTCTAATGTTCTACCGAAACCCATTAATGTTGATGATACATGATCCAGAGTTCAGGTTTACGTAACGCTTACACTTGGATACGATGAATTCTAACACAATTCTGGTTAAGTAATTCTGGGTTTTATGTGTGTGTGTGTGAGATGTCTATGGGTCACGTAACCTTTAACGAGTCGAATAACCGTTTTCCAGTTTAAAAAGGTACCAAATATCCACTGTTATTTACATAGAAGCCATTTTGCCATTTTTAAAGAGACATTAACGGGCCATTACCATGACTGGCCGCTGATTATGTGGTTAGTGAACCTAATTGCCTATCCGGCGATTGTGAGATCGATTCCCGCGCGGACAAATATTTTGCACCATGGACGTGAATATTCATTCCATCACCTGGGATATCATTGTTTATACTTATGACGGGCCTCGTGATCGAGTGGTCAGAGACCCTGACTGCAAAACCGGAGATCGTGGATTCGATTCCTACCCAGGACAAACATTTGTGTGATCAGCCCATTCGTTTGTTCTGTCTGGGCGTTATAAAAATATCTATATGTCGGAGACAGTCATTGGAACGGTCGACATCGAAACGAAAGCACGAGTTTTGATAGGTGGCAGCACCGTCGCCCTATTGCAACTAACCTCGTGCTACAACAGAGCCTGGCAGGAAGAGTGATGACGGAAGAACATTACTTCACTTGTTTGGTTGCTATCCTAAATAGAAACGTGTTCCTCCTAGCTAGGAACTGTTTTAATCGTTTCGGTGTGACTTGAATTGTAATTGTTTATTGAATTTAGTGTAATATATTGTGTTGGACGTTGCTACTATTATCTGATTGCTCGATTACCTAGCCCACTATGTTGAATAAATGGGAAATAATACTGCCGCTCCGACATATAAATATGTAGGCATCGCTATACTCTTGATCAATTATCACAGGCATCAGAAGCACTTAACCACACTCGTAAACTAACGGATCAACAGAGACTCCATAACTGAATGACTCCACTACCAAGTCATCATGGCGGAGTGACTCTCTCTTTGACTGCGCTCTCGTAGTTCACCAGTAGGCAAACTAGATGGCGCTATACTTACTGTTGCAAATATATATTTATTCTCATTAACACTGGGTATGGATAGATATTGCATACATGGTCACGGTCACCCGTTGATGGTTTAAGACGTTTGTCTGTCTGTTTTGAGATAAGAAAAAGTAATATTTGTTAGCCAGCAGTAAGGTCCAGGTTCAAGTTTTATAACAGACACGTCACAATAACCTGTTGGGAAGGTTGGGTCGGGAAGTGTGGCGCGGGCTGCCCACGTCCGGTCGTCGCGCGCCACCGTTCTGTTAATAAATCACAATAAATAAATAAACAACTGGGGACAATTCCACACACGGCTGTCTGATCCCAAAGTAGGCAATTTAATGCATGTGTCATGGTAACCGGACAGCTGATAAACATACATGTATGCATACGATATAGTACTTATATAGATATTTTTATTACGCCCAGACACATAACAAACAAATGTGCTCATCACACAAATGTTTATCCCGCGTGGGAATCGAACCCACGACCTCTTACATACATACATCATTTTAAGCTAAGAAAGTAAATTATAAGAACTTTATACAACAATACGGTAAAAACCATCAAAAATTTCGTATTCTAACTCTAGGCAGTTCTAACACATACACAGTCTAAGCAATCTACGCTTTAAGAGCGTAAGTTGTCTCAATGCACGTATCAAAACGCTATGCTTGAACGCCGCTAATAGCGCCAACATATTACCTAAAGGGCGTAATCGCTAGGACGAACAGTTCACCTGCTTCTAGAGACTGCGAATTGTACAATGATTCCCAAAGGTCAGCGAAAGCGCGGGTCACACAGCAGGAAGCGCGTGGACGCAGCTTATAGCATCTAATTTACTGTACCTCGGATACGTGGGGATTGTAAATCATCGCGTGAAAGCGACAGTGCCTTAAGGTGGTCGCACCGCGCGAGGTCAAGCGATGGAACCACACTGAAAAGCAGTAGCCGAGAGTTTCCTCATACTGAATGAGGTCCGTTTTCTTATTATTATTATTTCTTCCTATCGTTTGTTTTTTGTATTAAATTGTTTCTGTTTTTATTATTTGTGATTTTATTTTATATTGTCCTATTTTTGGGCGTAATAAATATGTTTTTCAATCTATCTTCTTACGATAAGAGCGACGCGGTAAAATCAATAAAAAATTCTAAACTCAAAAAAATCTTGGCGGTTTCCTTCTTGATGTATTCCAGAAGAATACCAACACCATTCCTATCGTTATCTTTTTCAGCGTAGCCGCTATATCCGCTGGCGTGCAAATATGTATGTTTTTCTCAAGAACCGTAACAACTCTGTGTTATTAATGTAATCCCGGTACTTTAACTGGCGCCTTTTTTCTCTATTATTGATAATCAATTTCACTGTCCAACTATCTCTTTATATGTGCGTCGCTGGTAAGCAACCTACCTTACCGGCTAGTTATGAAATCATCCGTGTATAATGCGCTAACTGCTTGGGAAATCGACAGGTGGGGTAATAAATTGGTTTAAGATGACTTTCGCGCCAAAACCTAAGTGTTTGCGGCAAGATTCTGTAGTTACATCAGTCTAGATTAGGTAATTCTCACTAAGCATTGCTAGTTTCTTTAACGATTTTACGATAATCCATATTGATGCTTCAATAAAAAACGTCGTTCGAATTTCGAAAACTTTTGAATTTGGAACATCATTGTCGTTGAATCGAGTTATTGACTATTTACACCTACTAGGTACTAATGTCTACCAACATAGCAGACAGCTACTAACATTACCTAGACTCACTTGACATTTTCAGAAGCCCGATGTATAACATAATACAATTTAAAAATAAATTTATACGTTAATCTAGTCCAGGTGATGTAATCCTGCATGGCTTTAGAACGCAACGCACCAAAACTTGCCACAAACGTGTAGCACTAACTAGGAAATACCCAATTATAGCTCTCCGTTTAAATGTGAAAATCTGTTTATAAGCCACCGTTGCTAATGGCCACTAATAGTCACACTTGTTTATATATAAAATACAACGTTTATTTGTCCTTATACCTATATATTATGTCTCAACTTGCTTGTAAGTTCGATTTCGAACCGTTTCTGAAGCTTCACGGGGTCCTTGTTTATGATCTTGTTTCGCGGTGAGCTCGTAATAAGCGTTTTACATTACGAGCCGTGTGTACTACATAGTGTGCTGGCAAATAGGGTCTATACCCATACGTAAGGGATACATAAGAGGGTTCATATTTTTGTGTGAAAAGAGTAGCATACAACAATCACAAGTTGCCGCTGTCGCCCATCGGTATGTGTAACCGACCTGAAATAGGACAGTGGAAATAGGATTGTGGAAATAAGACTATGGAAATAGGAGTGTGGAAATAAGACTATGGAAATAGGACTGTGAAAATAAGACTGTGGAAATAGGATTGACTAAATAAGACAGTGGAAATAGGACCGTGAATATAAGACTGTGGAAATAGGACTGTGAAAATAAGACTGTGGAAATAGGACTATTAATGTTAATAATACATATTAGTAATTTTCAATAAAATTTCATGTAACTACAAATTCCTTTCCAGTACTATAAAAAAACTAATCCACTAATTAGACAATAATGTAGGTAGGCATATGTAGAGTTCGTTATCTCAAAAAATAAGCCTTGTAGCAATAGAGGCTTCAATACAAAATATGAAGTTTCAACTGTACAATAGAAAGACTTAGAAAATAATAAGAAAAAACATTGTAATGAAAACAGAACAGCATTGTAAAGAAAACCTATTACACACCAAATATAACGCTTCGCCGCATTACGCGCGCAAATTGAAAATAAAACATGTTCTGCTCATTAAAACGGCAATAAACGATCGATAATGAGAATTTAATGCTACCGTACACTAATATCATGTTTTAACATGTTCCTATGCCGCTCACGTACAGAATGAGAATGGTGTATTTGTACATGTTAGGTAATTAATTCACTATCGTCGACAGACTTAGGAAGGTAGATGCGAAACATCTTTACCTTTAAAAGTACCTGTAAAATATAAATACAGCCGAAGTAGGATTATACAATCAAAAGCAATAAATAATCTATACTTATAACAAATCTGTAGACAGGACAATTCTGTCTGTCTCTATAACCGTTATAGAAAGAAAAAGTACTAGACGGATTTTAACGAAACTTGGTACAATTATTTTTCATACTCCTGAGCTGGTTATGGTATACTTTTCATCACGCTACAATCAATAGGAGCAGAGCAGTGAAGGGAAATGTTGGTAAAACGGGAGAGGCTACTCCATTTTTTAAGCTCCTACATCCATTAAATAGTGGAGAAATACTGTTTTATACCCGTGCGAAGCCGGGGCGCGTCGTTAGTCAACAAATAAAATAAATTCCAATCCCCAACGTCAAAACGAAACACAGTAACAATTGCGCAACATTCAATTACAGTCTCTATCGCGGGCACAATAAGCGCGCATATTGCATCACTACGCGTAAACCGTTCGACGTTTTGTCAAGCGTGCGAAAACAAAACAGAACAAAAAAATTAAAAAAAAACACAAAACAGAACGCAAATAACACGTGACAGGCGAGCGGGCAGTTGCGTTTCGAATGCAATGTGCGGTAACGTCGACCTTGGCCCACAATCTAACACGTCTCAATAGTTTTATTAATAGACGCCATTTATGTAAGAGCTTTTACGAGCAAAAAAAATTATACTCGAATAAATAAATATCTTGAATATCACCCTACTCAGTCAGTTCTCACCCTACGTTGTGTACTTTTTGTGATGGCGAAAAAATGTTAAACTCACGTCAGGACACGTGACCTGATAGAAAATTCGTAAGACGGTATTTGAGATATATGTACGATGTGTCTATGCGAATAATGGTTGCTAGGCAAACATTAATGTCACTTCTGTCGGCACTCCCGGAGAGCAACCCGTTGTTTTTTATCTGTCTGTCTGTTGTCCGACTTTAACGCAAAAACTACTGAACGGATTTTGATCAAACATTTTTTTGTTGTATATCTTTTAGTCCTCGGCAACGTATAGGTTATAATTTATTTTGAAGATTGAAATTTTTGTGCGATACTAAATTCGCCCGGTCAGCTAGTATGTATATATATGCTATACTTCTATAAAAATATTGTAAATCTGAAGAGTTTGTTTGTTTGATTGAACGCGCTAATCTCTGGCACTTTTGGTTGGAATTGAAAAATTATTTTCGTTCGAATAATCCATTTGACGAACGCTATAGGCTATATAACATCACGCTTTGTCTAATAGGAGTGGCGCAGCAATGAAAAACGTTGCAGAAACGGGAATAATTCACATGGCAAGACAACGTTTGCGGAGTCGCCTAGTAATACATAATCGCTGCTTATCATGAAACTCGCACAAATCAAAATTTTGGAAATACCAGTTTATAACACAAATAAATCCAAAATATTCCTTATTTCATATTCAGTAAGACTCACATTCATAACGGAAAAACGGGCATAATGGCGCGCACAAAATGTCGTTTTGTGATTGGTTATTTTCTACAATATTGATTTATTTTGTTTAATTTTCAAATGGCTACCCGGTAAAATGTGGATTTTGGACTGTGCGAGTACTCATGAAAAGCAGAGATATGTATATATGGATAAGAGCGTATGTAAAGATGTAAACACGCAGGCGTCTCGTCTTACGAAAGCGACGAGCACGCCTCACGAGTCGCAAGCAAGCCACACATCTGGCGGTATCTATATATTAATACGTGAACCGAAAACTTTGGACCCCTTTTCACGAAAATTGCGGGCACGGAGGAGTATGAAATTTGGCACACTTATAGTTTATGTGTAGGAGAAGTGCAGAACGCTAA
>DWGJ01004530.1:0-11506 GCA_018246895.1 Aspitha aspitha aspitha | reverse complement strand
TTTCATACTCCTCCGTGCGAGCAATTTTCGTAAAAAGGGGTCCAAAGTTTTCGCTTCACGTATTAATATATAGATTACATCTTAAGACAAATTAGACATGGCCATTTGACCCCCTTTGAAGCCTCCCGAAGGTCCCCTGATCTGGAAGTAGGTATCCTACTGTCCACTACAAATGTTTGGGTTTAGCGTAAAGATCTGCGCTGGGTGGTATTCACTTGACATCTTTTTTTACATTCAACAAAATCTTACATGGGTATCCAATAACAATCTTTTTTCTCCTTTTCTCTTATATTCTATCTGCATCGTAATAGCTTCAATAGCCTCGACAGCCTTCTTTATCAATGCCTTAATTATAAATTACTATTGGATTAATGTGCTTCAGGTGCTGAACCAGTTCTCTCAAATTCCAAAATTGTATAACACTGTGGAGTTTGAGTGCTTCGAGACGGCTGCGCGGGAGAACATCGAGCGCGAGATCTGCACCCTGCGAGAACACCTGCTCACCGGGAGACAGGAATAGGGCTGTAGCCAATGGGGATCAGATTTAGAAGACTCCTAAGCACTTTGTAATTTCAATGTTACCATAGCCTTTATACGGCAGGTCCAGAAGACTGTCTGCTGCCTACTGATCAACAGATTCGCCGAAGCAGTGTGGTTGTGGAAGAGACCCAATCCCAACAGTGGGTTGCAGTGACAACTGTTAGTTAAAAATCATAATAATGATCGAATTAAGTGTGGCGTAAGATAAATGGTGTTCTGAAGCTGTACTTTTATACTGTAGAAACCAAGAGCATTTTTGCAAACCAAATTCAATATAAGCCCTTTGATCCAGTTTCTGTTAGCAGCTAGAATATGACAACAGCAATGAAGTTGAAGAGTGTTTGCATACACAGCAGGAAAACTCTGATTTTAAGAACAAAATACCACTTGCTTCTTTGGGGATCTACTTTCAGAAGTATGCAGCAAAATTCAGTGGTAAGATTGTCATTGTTAAAATGCAGCAGACATTCTTCAAACAACAATTCAGGAACGGCTAATGGTGTGGTAATGTTTGATGCAAAGTTGTCAAAGGGATTCTATTAAATCTCGTCCTCATTGGGGCTCACAATGTACTGACAAAGACTTTCTTAGTGTGTGAAGTGTAGTATCACATTAAGAGGAAATCTAGTTATAAAACTTGTTCTGTTTAAGGAAGACTTCTTAAAACCTATTATGTTAACATTATAGTCGATTTAAGGTACTTTTAAGCATAAGTCTCATACTCTCATATTATGCAATAGTATGTCACAAAAAATAACTTTTAGAGTTTAAAAAACATGTGGATTTGGATTTTTTAATGATTTTAGAATTTTAAAAATTACTAGTCAGTCCTTTTGTATTAAATGTAGAAGTACATTTTTAATCAAATGATTAAGTATAGAATTATGCTCTAATCTCATAGTAACAATTCTTTTTAAAGGCAATTGTGAAAGCTTGCATTTTTCTCAATATCGATTTGTAAAAAATATTTTAGTAACAGGCATGCGTCTATTGCGATTCTAAGCATAATTATAATTGTTCGAAGGAAATAAAAATGAATTTAATAATATTATAGTCTACTATGAGTAGTTTAATTAGTTGTGTAAGAAGTATAAGGATTCAAATCTATATAATTATGTATTTATAGTTTTACCATATAAGTCTTCCTCCGAATTTTCAGAAAATAGATCAGGACTTCAAAGCTAGATGCACATGTTATCAGGACTATGGGTTATTTATGGATTGAATATCCTGATTATTAAGTCAACAACACAACAAGTTAACACAAAATACCCGAAAATCTGGAAATGTAGGTAGGCGGATGGCGGGCGATGATCACACTGACGCTTTAAAGAAAAAAAAATGTTGCCAGGATTTTTAATCAGCAATTAATTTTAAATGTCATACACTTGTAAGAAATTTTGTTATAATATGCTTGGAATTTCTGTATTATGCGAGTAGCAAACATGTGTTAAAAATTAGCGCATATATGTATTTAAAAATTCTAGAAGTTCGCGTTCCAAACGCTGGCGAGTGGCGAGAATGATCTCTGCATTATTAATATAAAATTGCTTTTATAGATGTATATGGATATGCAATATTTGGTGCGTCATCACTCTCTGCTTTATTAAAATAATTATGCTTAGTATATATAACATGCAGTTTAGTGTTATATCTATATAAATTATTTATTAAATTCGCACCTTCGTATGTCAGGATTTGAAAAATGAATAAAGGCGTTTTTTATAACCTGGTGTTTTATTTTATATAAAAATATAAAAGTGAGCTGGGCACCGGGCATATATGAAACTTCCAAACAAATAGATTTCGAACTTTTGTATGATAAAGGAAAATCGAATAATATTTATAATAGGATTTATATGTACAATTTCACCGTAGTTACTGTCTTGTTTAACATATTCAGTAAAGTAATAGAAATTCTTACAATTGTATGATTTTTATTAGAGTATTTATTTATTTGATTTAGGACACCTAACATAGATAACACAATTTTAACTCTTTTAATGCCTTTATAGTTGTACAGTTTTACATACAGGATTTTATTCGACCGAAGTATGCCGTTATGTACTTAGTGTCATAAATTTTAATCATTTCTGTTGCCATTTCATACTTCTGTTGCCATGAATATTAAAGTTATTTTAATTTATAATATATGAAATTATCCGGAATAGATCTAGAAATAGCAACACTATCTAAACGACAGTATTGTTAATCTATTGACAAAATTATGATGTTTTATAATCTATGGTTACATTTGTAAGAAAAAACAACATGGCGTTTTTCCTTCAAAAGCCTTTAGAGTGACAAGTGATTAAAATCTGCTTCTAACTCTAGTATAACTTCTATAAATAGTTACTTTGTTAAATTATTTTTCTTAAATTCCGCAATAGCATTATTAGTGTGTATTGAAGATTGAAAGTATTTAGCCGAGGTCGCTCGCAGGTAAACAATGAAGAGAAAGGTCATGATCGTCGCTTAGGGCTCCGGGAGGCACGGCAAATGGCGTCGCACGGTTTGTGAGTACGGTTATTGCATTATACGGATGATGTTCGCAGGCGTGTTTGATGTCTTGGCGCGAGCGGAACGAGAGGCCGCGATGGCCCGAGGGTCACGGGCGCTGCCGCTCGCCCGCGTGGGAGCCGCGGCGCAGCGCCAGCGCGGAGAGGAGCCGCTCCCCCGCGCGGGAGCGTCATCGCGAGCGGCGCGACCGGCACGAGCGGTACGAGCGCGAGGACAGGGACCGCGACCGGGAGCGCCGCGACCGCTACGAGCGCGAGCCGGACCGCCGCCGCGACCGGTACGACCGCGACCGCGACCGCGACCGGATCCGCGAGCGCCGCCGCTCCTCGCCGCGCCACCTCGACGACAAGGACCTCCCGAACGCGCCCTCGCCGCCCAGCATCAGCGGGGACATCGACAGAGACCAACGGTCCGTCGTCAGCAGCCGCTCCACCAGCAGGGAGAGAGAATCTAATCTCAGCTATGATTCCAAGTATGACAAAAACGACGATCAGGCCGGTGGGACCGCGGGTGATTGGTTTTGTAAGTGCGGCTCGTATAACTTCAAGCGACGCCAGATATGTTACAGGAGGAACTGCAACGGTAAGAGATCGGAGGGCACCGTGTATGGCAGTGATCTCGAGAGGGGAATCTTGAATGAAAATAAAGCGGGTATAACGAAGCGCCTACTGTTCAGAAGGTTGGATGCGCTCACAACGGAAGAGAATATTCTTGATGCCATAAAAGAAAGATGTTCGAAGACATTATTGGATGCCATAGCTGGAATAACTATTGGCCGGGAAACATTGACTGGTGCATCGAAATGTCTAGCGTACATAAATTTCAATTCAATAGCTGACTCGGCTACTGCTCACACTGAGTTATCGATCTTACAGCCGCCACTTAAAATAGACGGACGAGAAGTGTTAATCTCGTTTTATAATGAACCACAAAAGATGCCAAAAGCGATGCCTCAAAACCAACCAGATTATAATGTTTATTGCACTCAAATGGCTAGTTATAATGTTTCAGCTCAGGCGTTATCGGAAGCGGATAGAGTGAATGCTGCAGCGGCAGTCGCCCAATCTGCCATTTCAGCAGCTCAAGCTCGGCAGGTGACTTGGTCACCACAAACAGCACCAGTATTCACTCCATCCACTGCTCAGCCCACACCGACAGTAGCCTTACCCATTGGAGATGGAAAAACTGTGTATACCGCTCCCGATGTAAGAACTTTCTTGTATGATGAGACATCAGGGTATTACTATGATCCAGCAACGGGATTGTACTATGATGGCAACACTCAGTATTTCTACAATAGTCAGATAAGTCAGTACATGTATTGGGATGCCACTACCTCGACATATATAGCGGCCACACAAAATCAGAACGGAGAATTAAGTGTACTCTCATCCGACCGGAACCCGCAGAACACTGAGGTAAAAGAGCCAGAAGAAAAGAAAAAAAAGGATAAGGAGGATAAAGTGAAAGTAGCCAAAAAGATAGCAAAAGATATGGAGCGATGGGCTCGAACTTTGAATCAAAAGAAGGAAAATGCCAAAAGTAACATTGTGATGGAGCAAGTGCTAGACACAGGGGCGAGCAAGGGTTCCGCGGATATCGGATTCTCGGTGCTAGGTGCCGGGCCGTCCTTGACTCATGTCAGGGAGATGTCCCCATTGTTAGAATCAACCGAAGACTTCCTGATTAAAAAGACTGAACCCACAATGGTATTTGATATAGATGAAGGTATAATAGATTGGGCAAAATTAACATGCATTCTATGTAAGCGACGTTTCCCTTCCATTGAGGTGTTAACAAAACATAAGAATATGTCGGACTTGCACAAACAGAATTTAATAGAATTTCGAAAAAAGAATGAGCTCATGCCCCCTATTAACGGGTATAGAGACCGAGCGGCCGAGAGGAGGTTGAAATTTGGTGAAGATGAGTTTCCCATAAGAAAGCGATATGAGCCTCAAGATGCTCTACTAGCTCAGATGCACTCTCAGCCTCCACCCTCTGTAGTGGATACAATTGGTGGGAAAATGTTACAAAAAATGGGCTGGTCGGAGGGTCGGGGGCTCGGGAAGGAGGAGCAGGGGCGGATAGCACCGATTGAAGCCGAGCAGAGACCGAGCTTGGTGGGCTTGGGGCAGAAGCGAGGCATCTATACACCCACACCGGGCCTGACGTACAGAGACACAGTGAAGAAACTCATGATAGCTAGATATAAGGAAGTGGTCGGACAAGAGGACGGAAAATAGGTGGGTTTGTGTTTTGTTATTTTATTATCTAATTTTCTTCATTTCAGGTTGGACTAGCGAGGTCAGTAATACAATGTCTCAAGTAATCCTGTCACAGTTATAAATACACCCAATGAGATTGCTAGTGTTGTCTGAACATAGCTGCAATGATAAGACAAAGACATTAATTTGCAACAATATGGGTACATTTAAAGATGTTACAGAATGATTAGTTCAATATATATTTTGCCTTTCAGGGGGCAATTACTGTTTTACTTTGTCTCACAATTACATTAATTTATTGTATCAGTACTGGTATTTAACTATGCCAACCTTCTTATGTGCCATTTGGTCATTGCCTTAGTGCAATCTGGTTGAGTTGGCTCCTACTGCTGACATTCACACTGAGGACTGCTCACTTGTTATTGTTGGATAACAAACTCTCAACTTGCCTTAGCATATATCATAGCAAGAACGAGAATTATATTAATGTATGAGAGAAATAATTGTGTATTTTGTTAACATTTGCCTGACACATGAAAAAACACAGGAGGACATCCAATAAATGGGATATTTTTATTTTAAACTTGGTTACTTGGAAAATTGGGTAAACAGAGTACCTCTTAAATAAAAAAATGCATAGTCTCATGATTGCTTATATTCTTGTTCTTGAAATATCCTACAGCAGCCCACACTGTGGTACATAGTGCGATGAAAACAAACATCTCTGAAACTCTGTTGATACTCATGTCTTCTGTTCATAGGTTATGAAAGAATTACATTGGAAAGTAAAAGTATGAAAAGTGTTTAATGATAATTTTAGTGCCATACTAAATGTTAGTATAGAATATTTGCCATATGTAATGTTAAGTTGCCACAAAACATCAAGTTATAGGCCGTTTCAAGAATGGTTGTGACACAAGGTACAGGCCGCGTTGTGAAGCACATGTCTAATCTTTTGATTCTTATTTCACTGCAATAGATACGGTGGTGCAAGCTCCCCACTGGCCTCACACAGATGTGCATATCGCATTAATGGTGAGTTTTATCTGCTTTTTACCAATTCCAACTAATGAACTCTTTCACAGATGCACACAGGTAATTGCTAGGTTTGAGGATTGCAGCGAAGATTGGTTTTTAATTCATATTTTTCGTCGCCACTTCCTTATTTGGTGTTTTACAGATGTGATTAGACAAATAATGGAAACATTGTGAGGCTTGGTTAACTTTGTTTGTGAACAAAGTCATATTGGAGTTGTTTAAAGTTCTTTCAAGTTATTCATTGATTACAATTAAAATTGAATAACTCCTCTATGACACCTGCTTGTCCATGAACCCTCAACAGCAATATTTTGGTTTCTCATCTTGCGAGTTATCCCCGGAAGAGTTTTTAAAATACATACATTATACATATAATAGAAACAGACATGTTTACAGAATACTGTTAAGCGGTTTATGGATGACGGTGTTATTGAGGTTATCTATAACAATGTCACTAATTTAATTTAAAATTGTGCACAAATAAATTTAAATTTGAAAATATGATCCCCAAATCACTGATGGTAAGCGATGAATATTTTCTGTCTATAACAATGAAAGTACAAAACTGTTGTCCCGCCCGTGTACAACACAAACTTATATTTTATATGCTTTTTTGGGTTTCTAGTTTTGGTTTTTAGTTTTATTTGAGCAGTAACACCAGTAATGTCTACTGCCAGTTGTTACTTGCTCTATTTGTTTAATTTATTACAAGAAAATATTTTTTATTATATGAAGCGGGTGAATGTTACAACAAGAAGAAACTTTTGAGGTGTTTGCTAGTTCTGGGTAAAGTTTCTCTCGACGGTGAGGCTACAATGGTGATCGAATCCAAAATTTTAGTGAACACTGCTCGGTTTGCTCGTAATAATAGGTATAATATAGCGATGGGACCTAAAATGTACGAGGGTTCGGTACCGACCCTCGGAGAAGAAGCCTACCGCCGCGGACATAGCATTAACTGTAAACAGTGCGACACTGGCGGGCCGCGCTCCGACTGTGATATTTAGTGTGTGATGCGAAGAAACGGTGAACATCGCTTGACTCTACGTCTGTACTGATGAGTTTGACCATTTACGTTACAGAAACTTCACAAACGTCGGCGGCCGGACTGCGTGCCAAAACAAAGTAAAATATCATTGTTACAAATAGCCCCCTTGCACACTCGTAGTGTACGTGTCTCGTGACAGTGCGTACGCTCGAGAATTAGTTTGATTCCGTTTGAGGTAACTCTTGTAACAACAGTCACAGATACGAGACGGTTCGGTTGCTAGTGCAATGAGTATTACGTCGCTCTGTGTCGTGACTTCGTTCGGTGACATTTCATAAATCTAATGCGTGCGTGTGTAGCTTTGCGCAAACTATGCACGTGTCTTTGATCGGACCGACGGGAATTAGATCCTAGTACTTATGTTGTTGATTAGTTTCGTGCAGTCTTCGAGGTTGTTCAAATCATTCGTACGTTGAACTGAACACGACTCGCAGTTATTGCCCGTTAAATGTATATTTTATTTTATTCGCATTACGAATAATTTACGAGAAAAATGCCAACGTAGGTATTCATGTGTCATTTGCGAACCCTTTAAGATCTAAATGTTGTTAGTGTACAGAGTTGTACCCCCATAATCAACCTTTCGGTCTGGTCAAAGATCTACATTGATTTTTTTCAATTCTTTTCTATTATTAGGCAGTTTCAATGAAATTTTACGATATCGTGTAATGTTGAGTCAATATTGAATCATTGTTTAAATTACAAATTTATAGCCAATTTAATAATGGTTCCGTCAATACTTATCCTATTATTCCATAGTGTTTTAGAGTTCAATAGATTTTACTCATTTCAAATACAACCTGTAAATAAGTACATATTAGTGTTATGAATAGGTTATTTTTGTATTTTTTTCTATTAGATATGACCGTGTTGTTCGTAAGTTTATTTTTGAATTGTTAAGGACCAATTGTGAGCCATTTGTGAAAGTATGAAGGTTGGTTCAAGTTTAGGAGCACTCACCTAGCTGAAATGTTGCATTTAACGAAAAAATTAAACTTAATTTAAGGTAATTCTTTTCAATGATGTTGCTTGTAGATACGTTGTACCTACCTTTTATTAACTTCAATAAAACAACATTTTATTTACAAATTACGTATCGAGTTGTCAATAAAACAAACGCCTGTTATTATTAAAGCTTTATGACGTCGGTTGCTAATTGTTACTAGTAACTATGGACTCCATATTATTGTTGAAATTTAATTTTAAATATAGCATAGGTAAAGTATATTATTACTGGAAACTTTTACAAACTATTTAATGGCGGGAGATATCTATTGTCTATGGCAGAAGCCAGAGATATTTGGTCTATAAAGAAATTTATTTTTGGGCCTAGGATACGATGTACCTATGTAGATGTCGAGATTAATAAATAGTTATATATAGATAGTAGAATCTGTAGTATTAAGTTTATATTGAAAGCTTAAATAAAATTTTATTTACATGTCTCTTGTTTTATTTATTCCGATTTCGATAAAAAAATGTAAATATTTATTTATCAGGTTTTATTATTGAAATAGAACAGTAAAAAAGATATTTAAAAGCACCATAACACGGTGTGCATGTAAAGGTTTGTAGTATCGTCTTAAAGGCATGCTATCAGTGACTTCAAATATTTATAAAATATTTTAGCTTCCTCTGTAGGTAGAATAACCGTAAGGGGTGAGCAGTAACGGGATGTGGTAATGTTCGTCCTCTTTCGTTTTGAAAACAATCTGCAAAAAACATGATAATGTTAGACATTTTGTTAGGTACTACCGCTGCATAGTTTACATTCGGATCTAAAGCAAGGTTGCCAGATCGAAAGTACAAAATTACCGAACATGATTTGTTGTTGCCGAGAGATAAATATGTGAACGCAAGTAAAAGGCACAGTAAACGTTTAAAATTTGTGCCATTGTTTGTAAAACGTGTATAGACTGTAAATTTTTATGAGTTGCAAGCTTCACTTTGTATCTATTGTAAAGGAAGTTCAGACAGACGAGGGCAGCCATCAATAAGGTTATGAATAGAGCACGCGCTGGCAACCGCAAGTTTGTTGTTTTTTTATTTATTGCAAATCGATAAATATATTTTTAATAAACATCAATAAACTGATAATGAACAAGCGATATTTCGGTTATTTTGTCATATTGAACATCGAATAATTGAAATACAGAACAGTGGGGTGACAACATGACCACCCACTCACCTGGCAACTCTGAACATGTGTTCTAGAGTCATATTTAATTATAACCCACTAACAACAATCAACAAGTCCACTGCCACTCGTGACTGCTGCGTTTTCGTTAACTTCCTTTCTCATAAAAATTGGTGTACAAAAGTCGCGCAGCGTATAAAATGTTAATTCTATTTACCTCTACGAATGGATATAGAGTTTCCTTTCCCGCCTTTTCGTAATAATCGCCGACGTTGAACTTCAATTTATACGTTCCCGCCGCCATGGAGTCCTTTGAGAAAGGGAACTGCACTCTCCCGTCGCTGGAAGTGAGCGTGTTGTGCCACATGGTCCATGTATCGTCTCTCTTCTTGTACAGCTCCACGAACACGCCCTCCGCGGGCCTCCCCACAGCCGTGTCCAGCACGTGCGTCGAGAGGACGGGGCGCGACATGACGTGTTTCTGTGTTGAAATGCTCGGGCGTATTGCTGCAGAGTACGCGCTCTGAGGTCGAAAAGCCACTTAAGGCGAGGTCATAATGCTTAATTAAATTTGTTATTTTTGTTTGTAATGTATTGTGTTAGTTGATCGTCAATAACACTAATTAGGTTTGCAGAAAAGGCTGTTTGCTGTTTGATAACATCTGTTTACTGTCAATTCCTGTCTGCGTTGCTGTATAATTACCGGTTAACTACTTTGTTACATATTACCGGGAATGTTCTAATTAAAATTCCTTTGTTTACTTAATATCTCTAGTTTTAATTTCCGACTGCATGCATCAATTATTTTTGTGTGACGCACTATCGGCGGCTCAACAGCAGCATTGTGACCGAGGCCGGCTGCCGCGGCGATAACGTAATCTGTAGCTACTGGGATAGTCACTTCGGCTGCGGGATTTACTTACTATATTTCAATTGTATATTACAACATCTAGCTGCTTTTCATGAATACTCGCACAATCCAAAATTCGAATTTTACACGGTAACCATAAGAAAATTTTAAAAAATCAATATTGTAAAAAATTACCAATCACAAAACGTTATTTTTGCGAGCCATTATGCCGGTTTTGCCGTTATGAATGTGAGTCTTACTGAGTATGAAATAAGGAATGTTTTGGATATATTTGTGTTATAAACTGGTATTTTCGAAATTTTGAGTTGTGTGAGTATTCATGAAAAGCAGCGATATGTATAGATAGATTGTGTTACATAACTTAAGCATTGTACTTCCAGATGAAGATTATGTTGCATAACTTAAGCATTGTACTTCCAGATGAAGAGCTGGCGGCGTCCAAGCCGGCGCCGAGCGTGGTCACCTGGTCCATACTGAAGGAGAAGATCCCCTGGGGATTGCTGTTTCTGCTCGGTCAGTGTCATTTTTCTTTATATAGTACTTAGTAGTACTTTACATAAGTACTTATATAGATATTTTTATGACGCCCAGACACAGAACAAACAAACGCGCTGCACACACAAATGTCCGTCACAAACGAGGCGAGTCGGGACATTTAGGGACAAATTTTTACATATTTCTATCAATTTTATATGTGTGCCCGTCACATTGCTCTGTGATGAGATAACCTACACTCTCTCTCAAACACACGCACGCACGCACACTAAGGGTGCGTTTCCACCAGTGATGTGCGAGGGTGCGTTGCGAGGAATGTGTTTGTTGAGAACCAACGAGGCCAGTTGGTTTAACTGAACAAAATAAATACCTATACCTTATAATGAGTAAAAGAATTTGAATTTGAATTTGATAACGCCCACTAACGGAGCATGTAAAAATATCTCTATAAGTACTATATCGTATGTATATGTATGTTTATCAGCTGTTCGGTCACCATGACGCAGGCATTAAATAGCCTAATTTGGGATCAGACAGCCGTGTGTGGAATTGTCCCCAGTTATTTATTTATTATTACTAGTACTAGTGGTGGCCTTCTGGTCGAAATTCGACCATAATAAACAAAATTG